>APFE031266947.1:114359-129350 GCA_000404065.3 Pinus taeda | reverse complement strand
GATACATTCCTAGACAGGTACATCATGAAGACATCGAAGAAGATGAAGGATATCCTCAACAACAGAATGATGAAGAAGAAGAACCTCAAGAAGAACCTCAAGAAGAACCAGAGGAGCAAACAAGAATGGAAGAAAAGACTCCGTCTAGATATGTTCAGAAGCATCACCCAGAATCTCAGATTATGGGGCAGAAAGAAGCAGGTGTACAAACAAGAAGAACTCTCGCAGAAGCTTCAAGCTATTTGGCATTACTCTCTTCTATTGAACCACAAAATGTAAAAGAAGCATGCAAGGATGAATTCTGGATAAAAGCAATGGATGAAGAACTTGAGCAAATCGAAAGGAACAACACTTGGGAACTGGTTCCTAGACCAAAGGATAAGAATTTTATTGGAACAAAATGGGTCTTCAAAAATAAATTGAACGAAAATGGAGAAGTAATTAGAAACAAGGCCAGACTTGTTTGTAAAGGGTATGCGCAGCAAGAAGGAATAGACTTTGAAGAAACATTTGCTCCTGTTTCAAGACTTGAGGCCATCCGAATGTTCCTTGCTCTCTCTAGTTTTCAAAACTTCAAAGTATTTCAAATGGACGTGAAATCAGCCTTTCTGAATGGAGACTTGGAAGAAGAAGTATACATTGAACAACCAGATGGTTTCATTCTAGGAAATGATCCAAATCTTGTGTGCAGATTAAAAAAGGCTCTCTATGGACTCAAACAAGCTCCAAGGGTTTGGTACTATCGGTTGGACAAATATCTTCATCAACAAGGTTTTTCAAAAGGATCAGCAGATAGCAATCTTTATATTAAAATTGAAAATGATAAATTGCTAATACTTGTGGTGTATGTAGATGACATTATCTTTGGCAGCAATGAAGAAGATATGAGTCAAAGCTTTGCTTTGGTTATGCAGAAAGAATTTGAAATGTCCTTACTGGGAGAACTGACATATTTCCTTGGATTGATTTTTGAACCTTTAAATTACAAATCTAAATACAATATTCTAATTCATGATGGTTTGGGTTATGAGCTAACTTGGTTCTGTTGTGATAGAAATTGAAGTAGAATTCCAAGTTCACCTCATGGATAAACAATTGATGAGGTATGGTTCAAATTTATTGCAATCCATTATGATGAGTCTGATGAAATTTATGTGCTATGATGTAGGAAAGCATAGAAATTTCCCAAGTTGGGTGGTTGGAGATGGTTGCAAGATTGATGTCAGCAACAAAAAAAATTGAAGTATGGAATGGTGTGTTGGTGAAATGCTTTTAGGACAAAGCCATGGTGGGACACCAACACTCAATGGTGCTCATTTTTTTACCATGAAGCATTCTATGATCATATGATGGTTTTGAAGGCAAGGATGTGCCTTGTATTTGAACTCCTTCTTATGTGAGGAATCATTGCCAAAGGATGGATCGCCCAAGGGACTAGGAAGCACATAAGGGGATTTTTGAACTTGGAAGGTGAGTGACTACACAAAACGGGAGTAACTGGATTTCCCAAGGGACTGATAAGCATATAAGGGAAGGCCGAAATATAAAATTTGAGTTTCTAGGTCATGGACATGGCTAATTGGGGTCAGGAGCACATTGGGGTGTGCCTAGAACAATGAGATGCAAATTGTTCATTGAGGGAGCAAAGGGATCAACATAGAAACAAGGAGAACAATCCAAGTTGAATTGAATACCTCCAAAGACATCAAAAGACTCCAAAGGACCATTGGGAAAATGACTGAATTAGGACTTAAATTTTATCGTACTTTCTAACTAAATGATTATCATGTCTTGTTTGCTAGTTGAAAAAAATGCATAAAGCACTGTAAATGTTGTAAAGGATTGAGTCTATAAATCTCCATGAAACAACATGTCTATTTTTCAAATATGTTCATTGTATGTGTCATTGACCATTGAGGACGGTGTTCCCCCAAGGGGGAGGGGTTTTTAACAACCCAAATTGATTATCCTCATGTACACAATGTAGGTATTTTTAAAAATTAAAAGGTTGAGAGAGGGACATGGATTCCATTCCTTGAGGGAATTTTTGATTTAAATATTAGTCCTTGGTTAGCTAAGAGGATTATTTAATTGTTATGTTCAAGGGTCCTTGTTGTAGGAATATAAATTGTTTTTGACAATCAATAAAGGTTGGTTGGTGTGATTTAATGGACTAGTTCTCATAATTAAATTGGGCTGTAAGAGAAGTACACAAACCCATGTTTCCTTGGAAAACATTACAAGGTAGGGAGGACATGAGTTATGAATATTTGACTACTTTGGCAGCAAGGACAATGGGGTGGAAAGCACTATGAAGAGAGAAAAGAGAAGGTGGAGGAAAGGAAAGGGGATCCTCTCATTTGATTTTGTTGGCATTATGATGCATGTGTTGTCCTTGATGGTAACTCATGTGTAATAGAACAAGTATATGGTTACTAGATGAATCCACATGTCAGGTCAGAGGTGACAGAATGATGGAACATAATGCTAGAATGTTGGGTCAAAGGTTTACAAATCATAATCAAAAGTTTGATACAGGTGAATATTTGAAAATCTATATGTGGGTTCGTCAAAGCCAAGTCACTTATACAAGCGAGTTTAGTGAAGAAAAGTAGCGTATGGTTTTTGCACCATGGTATTCTAAATATCAGCGGTCCTTACTGTTGGGTGTGGAGCCTGATTATCTTCTGTATTCAAAGGTTTCAACTGGATGTATACCCCAGGAAGACTGTACACCCCTCCACGCGGGGGGTTAAATCCCCCCTGGCTGGGGGGTCCGGGGGCTAGCAGGGGTTCGGGGGCAGTGCCCCCAAAGCTAAAAGTAGATGTAAAATTACCTTGTAAAAGTCTAGTAATTTCTGGTCATTCTGGGCCGTTCATTAAGCAGATGATCTGATGGTAGAAGTTATGTTTAATTTAGGGTTTTTTTCCCTAGAAGGTAACCCCTCACTATATATGAGGTAATTGTATTGCGTCTATGTATATCTGTATTCTGAGTGAGGAAGAGAGAGGAGATTGAGAGCAAAGAGGGTGTTATAGTAGATCTACTATAGGTTGTATCTCTTTAGTTTGCTGGATAATATAATAAAAGAATGACTGGCTGTTTCTCCATGGACGTAGCCCAAACTGGGTGAACCACGTATATCTATGTCTCTCTTGTTTTATGTGTTTTCTATGTTTATATTTCTGCAACATTATATGTGTTCCATTGCTCTGGAATATATAATTTTCTAACAACTGGTATTAGAGCCAAAGGTCTATTTGGCTGATAAACAGGAGGGAGATAAGGGTTCCTAGTTCGAGTGGGAGAAATGGCGGAAGATGGTAGGTTTAGTGTCGAAAAATTCAACGGCCAAATTACCAGTTGTGGAAGACACAGATGGACGATTATCTATATCAGAGAGATCTATACCTACCATTGAGTGGAAAGATAGAGAAATCGATGAGTATGATAGACATAGGATGGGATATTCTCGACAGAAAGGCACTTGGAACAATACGACTGTGCCCGGCGGTGTCAGTAGCGTTTAATATTTCAAAGGAAACAACAACACATGGTTTAATGTTGGCATTGGCCAAACTATATGAAAAACCCTCAGCCTCAAATAAGGTATTTATTATGAAGCGTTTATTTAATATGAAGATGTCAGAAGGTGGATCTGTTGTAGACCATTTACATGATTTTAATACAGTTACAAGTCAGTTAAGTTCTGTAGGGGTAAATTTTGATGATGAAGTTAGGGCTTTGTTATTTCTGTGCTCATTGCCAGAAAGTTGGAATGGTTTAGTTATGGCCATTAGTAACTTTATCTCTGGATCTAGTAATTTAAAGTTTGATGATGTTGTCCGTGTAATCCTTAGCGAGGAAATGCGATGGAAAATCTCCTTTCAGACATCAGATAATTCTTTGACTGCAAATACTAGGGGAAGAAAAATGGAAAGAAGAAAGAGCCCAGGATATTGCAGTAAGTCAAGAAAAGGCAGATCCAAGTCTAGATCGGGGATAGTGTGCTAGAAATGCGGGGAGAAAGGACACCTGAAGAAAGATTGCAAGTCTCAGAAGGGAAAAAAAGGAGACGTGCAGCAAGAAACTAATCATGAAGTGAATGTAATAGGTGATGTGTTGCAAGATGCTTTGATTCTTTCATTAGAAAATATTATTGATTCCTAGGTGGTAGATTCAGGGGCCTCATTCCATGCCACACCTGATAAGAAACATTTTCATGATTATGTTCAAGGAGATTTTGGACAGGTTTGATTGGGTGGTGATAAACCTTGTAAAATCATTAGAATGGGTACAGTTTTCATAAAACAACAAAATGGAAATCAGTGGCTATTAAAGGAGGTAAGGCATGTTCCAGATCTGAAGAAAAATCTGATTTCAACAAGGAAGTTGGGAGGTGAATGTTGCATAAGTACTTTCATAGATAAAACCTGGAAGGTCACCAAAGGATCCTTGGTAATAGCGAAAGGAGGAAAGGTTGGTACATTGTATTTATGCAATGGTATTTCTAATTCTGTTAATGATTAAACTTATAGGAGAAGATTACACATTGTGGCATCATTGGCTCGGGCACATGTAGTGAGAAGGGGATGCAGATTCTTCACTCAAGAAATTTGTTCCAGGTTTGAAGCATGTTGATTTAAAATTCTATGAGAATTGTGTTTATGGAAAACAGAAGAGAGTCAAATTCCTTAGAGTTGGGAAAGAAAAGAAGAGCGAAAAATTAGAGCTTGTACAAACAGATGTATGGGGACCTACTCAGGTATCATCTTTTGGTGGCTCTCGTTATTATGTTACTTTTATTGATGATGCAACCAGAAAAACCTGATTTATTGTATTCGAGATAAATCTGATGTATTTGATACTTTCAAGAAATCGAAAGCTTTGGTTGAAAATGAGACAGGGAAAAGGTTGAAGTGTCTCAGATCAGATAATGGAGGTGAATATTGCAGCAAAGAGTTGGATAGGTATTGTTAAGAAAATGGAATTCATAGAGAGAAGACAATTCCAAGAACACCACAAGAAAATGGTGTGTCAAAAACGATGAACAGGGCAATCATGGAGCATGCAAGGTGCATGAGATTGCATGTAGGATTGCCTTTACAATTTTGGGCAGATGCTGTAGATACTGTTGTTTATCTAATAAACAGAGGGCCTTCAAGTTCCTTATATGGTGGTATTCTAGAGGAGGCATAGACAGGTAAAAAGGTAAACTACTCATTTTTAAGACTTTTGGTTGTGAAGCCTTTATCCACATTAATAAAGAAAATAGAACAAAGCTTGAGGCAAAATCAAAGAAATGTACCTCTATTGGGTATGGTGTTAATGATTTTGGTTATCGCTTATATTATTATGAAAATCACAAAATAGTTAGGAGCAGAGATTTAATATTCAATAAAAAGGTCTTGTATAAGAATCAGTTGCAGGAAAAGAAACAGGAAAAGGAAACAGAGAATACATAGTGCTTGACAATATCACAAGAAAAGTGATGGTGCTTGAAAATCATAACAATCAATAGCTATAACAAAAACCACAACAGTAACAAGCACCTCAAACACCTGAAAGTGGTGTTAGAAGATCTACCAGGATAAGTAGACCCCCTGAACGATACTCTCCTTCATTATATTATGTATTTTTGACTGATTCTGGTGAACCATAATGTTATGAAGAAGCAGTGCAGGTAGAAACCATGAAGAAGTGGGAGCAAGCCATGAAAGAAGAGATGGACTCCTTAGCACATAACCAAACTTGGGACTTAGTCAGGTTGCCTGCAGGTAAAACAGCATTTGCAGAATAAATGGGTTTAAAGGCTGAAGGAAGAAGATGGAGGAAAACAAAGGTACAAAGCTAGACTTGTGGTGAAGGGGTTTGCACAAAAGAAAGGTATTGATTTTGATGAAATATTTTCTACTGTTGTTAAATGACTTCAATCAGAACTATTTTAAGTCTAGTAGCAGTTGAAGATTTTCATCTTGAGCAGTTAGATGTAAAGACAGCCTTTCTCCATGGGGATTTGGGGGAAGAGATATATATGTAGAAACCACAAGGATATGAGGTAAAAGGGAAGGAGAAACTAGTGTGTAGTTGAAGAATAGCTTGTATGGCTTAAAACAGGCTCCAAGGCAGTGGTATCTAAGATTTGACAGGTTTATGTCTGAACAAGGTTATACTAGATGTCACTCTAATCATTATGTTTATCTCAAAAGGAAAAATGATGGAAGCTATATTATATTGTTATTGTATGTAGATGATATGCTTGTTGCAGGTTCTAACATGCAGGAAATAAATGTGCTCAAAAGGAAATTGGAAAACTCATTTGCAATGAAGGATTTGGATGCTGCAAAACAAATCCTTGGTACGAGAATAACTAGAGACAGGAATAATTGCGAATTAACATTGTCTCAAAGTGAGTACATAGAAAAGGTGTTGAAAAGGTTTAATATGTAGAATGCAAAACCAGTTAGTATACCTTTGGCTAGCCATTTCAAATCAAGTAAGGATGCGTGTCCCAAGGCTCAGGAAGAAATGGCTCATATGTCTAAAGTTCCATATGCATCATCGGTTGGAAGCTTAATGTATGCAATGGTCTGCACAATGCCTGATATTGCACATGCAGTGGGAGTTGTAAGCAGGTACATGAACAATCTAGGAAAAAAACATTGGATGGCGGTGAAGTGGATTCTCAGGTATTTGAGAGGTACCACAAATCAAGCATTATGCTTTGGTGGTTCAAACATTGCTGTACAGGGATATGTTGATGCAGATATGGCAGGTGACAGAGATAATAGGAGGAGCACTATAGGATATGTATTTACTGTAGGTAATGACTGCTACAACACCATACAAACCTCCTACTCTAGTGCAAAAAACACAAGGTTCAAAGTTCACAACTGCACCTATCTCTTACACGACTAAAATTGATACTCAAGAAGTCTCTATAATATAATGTCATCACAATCATGCTTTCCAGCTTCTCATCACCAATGTCCAAATGTGTTGGCATGGTGGGTCCCTTTTTATATGCCCCATCATCAAATTTCCTCTTGATTGTTTGGGATTCCATGGGCTCAATTTCCTATAAAATTTGTACTTTTGAGATCAGAACAAGGCCAAATTCACATTGGAATATTCCTTTCTCCATGTCAAAATCGTTCTCTCAAGGCCCTCATCATATAAGGTGTTTTCTCAATTGTGCCACACTTTATCTCTAACTTTTTGTAATATTTACTTGAATTATTTAATGTCTCTATGGTTCTTTCACTTAGCGTTGATGGATCATGTTTGTAAGGTCAATTTCTTTCCCACACTAGTTACTCGCATGCAATGCAACACACTCACACTTGAGGTACCATTTCCTTCAACTAGCATGATAGATTCTCCCTTTGAGACTTTTTCATATTCCAAATTGCTCCCCTTAGTTTCACCATAGGGCCCCTGCACCCTAACCACGTTTACCCTCACCCTTGTTTGCACTCAGTAAATGTTTGTGTTCAGTAAATGGTTCTTCCACCCCCATGGGTTGCCCCACATAGTAGTCCCTTTGCATTACTAGAATGAACACTACATTATCGTACCCAAGAATCATATATTTGCATGACTCGAGTCATTACATGATGCTTCATCCTTGTCTCTTTGCTAACCTACCACTTTCTATTCCTGAGCACCCATTACCTTGATTATCTTAAATTTTCCTATACATTACACACTCGGCCTATCACCCCTCCACCTGTGGTAGGCCGTTTGCACAATAAACATCTATTCATAACCCCCACACCAATACTAGTCAATGGAACCCTAATCCTCTACAATTACTCTTATGTTCCCTCATTTAGGCTATTGCACACTAGGACACACATCTCTGTGTTTTTACATTCAAAACTACCATGATATTCTTTTGGAATGTGTAGAAAGTTTTTTTGGAAACAAGAAACTCACCACTCATTGTATTCTTCACATACCACTTAGCAATGATCCCGTGTCTCCCATGGTTATAACACTTACATTTTCACCCTATCAACATAATACTAGCTCTATGTTGTGACCCTCCACTCCCATTGTCCATAACACTTTATTGCATCCAACCCACTTTTTCAGAAAAAGAAACCACCTACAACTCCCTTGGATTTCCTTTCGGATATAGGGGTATTCTTACCTCAATTTTTCACCAACAACAAGAAATCTACAATCTCCATTTATTTTTTGTTGACCCATCCACCATGACATCTACACCTCATCATAGTTTAGTATCCAAATTTTCTGCAAGTTGATTTCTCATATAACCTCTTTCTCTAAATAGTCACATATTCCTTTATTTTGAAATCATCTCTCATTTTATAGAATGGAAGTGATACCTAGTGTTTCATTACCATCTTTTACTATTAACCTTGGATGGACCAGTGAGAGTCATCATTTCCATCAAAGTTCATTGACCTCCCTAATGTTCGACTTCAGCACTGTTTCATAGTGGGATGTGTCATACTTTGTGATAGTTGCAATTTCCTAGTTTGGTAAAAGACCCATGAAGTTGTCTGACATATCTTCGTTGACAGTTTCATCATCACTGGTCACAGCTACTGCATGGGGGCATGTGCATCATTAAGACTTTTTTCTATCAAGGTGCCCTTAAGAGTGAAGTATTCATCTACTTCAACATCAACAATTACATTCTCAACATATTTGAAAGTATATTTATTTTATACTAATGTAACCATCCTTTTAGTAGCCATAATCATGAGAATCAGAAAAGCTCGCATATTATGTATACATCATATATTTATTTCTTAGCAGTGGCTTTCACAATTCGTTCTATAATACCCTTCCTCTCTATTAGAATAGGATAATTGTCCCAATAAGTAGTAGGACTCACAATTAGTCTAACAAATGTGATGAATTTTGGCTATATGTATTCTCCTAACCTCACACATCACGATTAAATTATTATCACTTAAAAAAATTTCACTCAAAGGTTCTAATTAAGGGCTAGAATATATCAAATATGATAAAAATCAAATATTGTCAAAGGTCAATAAATTAGGTGTTCATGAGCAGAGGATTACTTATCACTAAACACACATTAATTGATCCATGAAAATCCACTCTTTTAGGTTTTTATGGATCACCATGTTTGTTTCCTCAATAACCACTCAGATTCATAAGAAGTGGCATTTGAAATTTCCATGGAGAAATTCACCTTAAATTCCTCATGTTAGGGAGAATTACAAGGTCATGAACCTTAGTTTTGAGCCTCTACATCATTAAGGAATAGTTATGGAGCATCTAAAGGACACCCTTTATCTCCAATAAAGATGGGAGGCTCACACAAAAATTAAATCTCATCAGTGAGCGAAATTGGGACAAACCATGGACCTTATCTTTGAATACCATGACATTGGGGAGAATTTAGAGAAGAAAAATAATTGAAAGGTTATGTTAGAAAAATTTCCTCCCAACCCAAATTGATTTGTAGTCATGGAGCTCAACATTCAATATTTTCAAAGCAATTTCTCCATTTCCTTCGACTCTTAGGCTCTTGAATGTTGAGCTCCAATGTTGAAATTTCAAGAGTCTAAGGCAATGGATATTTTCCTTGGATAATCTTGGAGCTCAAAATTTCTTCTAAGGCTTCCTTTAGTGTCTATTAAATTGTAGCAAGAAAACACTTCATTTTAATTGTGCCTTAGTCAAATGGAGAAATTCAAATCTCCACATTAGTAGGATGACTTGAATTGCAGTAAGCAGGAGTGACATGGCCAAGTCACTTAGTTAAATAAGTCAATTCGGGGTTGTGGGCTAGAAATAGAGTAGTTCATGAGTTGATTGATAAGTAATAGCAATCTAGGAGAGTTGTAGTTACTAAAACTCAGTTATCCAAGCTCTAGTCATGAATAGAGTCAATAGGAGTAGAGTTGAGTGGTTGTAACTGTTATTAACTCACTGATATCTCAGTTACCTAGCAAATTTGCTAAAAGTAGCTCTAGTCATGCATGGAATTCGAATTGCCTAGTTGAGTGCAGGAAAAATACATGATTAATGTATTTATTATTGTATACTAGAGAGTGTACACAATTTTCATGTAGAGGGTGAGGCTTTCCTCTTGGGAATTGTGCAAGAAAATAGGAGTAGAAAGCCAAGAATTGGATAAGTATTTGCTGGAGTAAACTCAAGAAGAAGATATCAATATTGCAGTGCAGGTTGAGCTTCAAGGATTGAAGCTTTCATTGTAATAGAATAATTTTTCTCATATGATATAATACAAATAGAGGAGGGGCTTTTCCCAGTGAGATTCCCCAGGAAAAATATTGTGCTCATTGTGTTTGAATGATTACATGTGATTGCATGTGTTTTGATTATATGTTTTCCTTTCTGTAGACTGAGTAGAATAAATTTGTTTCTATTGTGTTCAGTATGAATTCATTATCAGTTGCAAATTTCTAGCTATTTCTACACAGTATCAAAGCTATTGAAAACTACATAGAAACCAAGTTCCTAATCTTCTCTCAGAGAAATTTCAAATAACACATTTGTGGTGCAAAAATTTCCTTTAGTGCAGGAACAATTTTCTTCCATGGATTGATGCTTGAGTATGCATTGGAGGGAAGTTCAATTTTCATATCTTGGAAAGACAAAATGGAAGTTGTGTTGGATGATAATGGAGTATTGGAGTACACACAAACTATATTCGAAAACTAGCAGCATCATATGCATAGTAGCTGGCTTAGTGGCCATTAGAGAATTTTTTAGGTCTAAAATGGGTCTCCTAAGGAATATTATAAACTGATAGTGGAAATAATAAAATAATATTATATTACTTCATCAAATTTTAGAGGGAAAAAAGAAAAAACTACTTTTTCAATTCATATTTTCAACTCATCTCCCTATGGTTTTACTCAATTTTCGAAGGGGAGCACTCGTTTGGTGCATAATCTAATTCCTCATCCAATGAGTACCCATGTTGCATAATTTTCATGGACTTTATTACACAAAAGATGAGAAATACATGAAAAACCATGATCGTAATCATGTTTTCATGTATTTCTCATTTTTCATGTAGCAAGGTCCATTGAAAATATGCATAATGGGTAATTTTTGGATGAGAAATTAAATTTTTCATCCAACGAGTGCTATCACTTGAAATTTGAGTATAACCATGGGGAGATAAGTTGAAAATACAAGTTGAAAAAGCAAATTTTTTATTATTTTATTTTTTAATATTTTTACTTTTCTACTTCAAAAATGGTGAATCACCCCCCATTGTTGACATCGTCATCTTGAATTCTATTCATTTTTATAAAGTTTATTTTCGTTGTATGTTTTTACCCTCAAAATTTCTTTAATGAGAAAGATATAGAAAAATATAGGAGGATTATCCTAGAGGCAATCAAAGATTGCATGGTTTTGTGTTTGCATGGCAAGCAAACCTCTTATGCAATGTGGAAAAACCTCACAAATCTATTTGAAAGTAGGAGTGATGCCAAGAAATCAGCATTGAAAGATAAGCTCAAGAACATTCAAATTCAGAAAAATGAAACCATCGTTGTGTACCTATCCAGATTCACTGAGGTTTGAGATGAACTTTGAGGAATAGGAGAGGTTGTGCTACCATCTAAAATTTTCAGCTTAGTACTCCTTGGTCTTCTGAAGTCCTTGAACAACTATCAATATTAAATTAATGGATGAGGCAAGCTTCCAAATTGGGATACACTTTGGTTTTATTTGGTGCAGGAGGTGATTAGAAGAAACACTTCAGATGGTGTCACATCCAGAGCTAATGAGGAAGAAGATTGTGTTCTAGTTGGAAAAGGAAATAATTTCAAAGGAAAGAAGGCCCATGGTGAGGTGGAATCTAGCTAGAACCATGATAAGAAGAAATACCTCAGTAAAATTAAATTCTTTCACTGCCACAAGTATGCACATTATGCAATATGGACATTATGCAACTGAGTGTCCACATAATAAATCTAGTAAGGAGCCTGGAACAATAGTAAGAGGAGATTCTCTTACATCACAATTGGAGTTTGATTTCATCCTTATTTCTTGCATGGAAAGCATGATAAGAGGGATTAAATGGTACCTAGAATCTGGTGCTTCATATCATATGACAAGAATAAGGATTTATTCATTAGCCTAGAGGAGAATGACATACAATTACACATAGAACTTCGAGATGATGGAAGGTATAGTACAAAAGGGGTTGGAGCTATCACCATTAAGAGGGAGTCAGACCCCCATCTTCACCTAAATAATGTAATGTATGTGCCTGACCTAAATAAAAATCTAGTTTCTATAGTTGTACTTGAAGAAAGAGGATATGATGTGATGTTCAGTAAAGGAAAAGCTTATATGAAGCAAGTTTCTACTGGACAAGTAAAAAAAAATTGTGTTAGATTTAAAAATTTGTTGTTAGAGATATTTTTCACCATGCATGTAGTTATACCTCTAGGAGTGAGGTGGGGTGATGTAGAGCCTTAGTACCAAAAGTTCAAAGATTCGGGAAGGGTTCATAGGAGAGCAGAAATAGTTGTAGTATACTCTTCTCATGGATCATTACCCTTTCTATAGGGGACCACAATATTCAGTAGCAGAAGGATAAGTGTCAATTGATGCAGTGAAAACTTGAGCGATAGTTGCAGAGGCTAGTAGCATTCAGATACTTAGGAGACAATTGCAGCTCAGAGACAAAAATAATTTAGTATCTTGGATGCTTTTCAGTTGTAGTTGTTGCAATAGCAACAACAACATTGAGAGGGAGTGTTAGTTATCTTAGAGTACATTCATTAGGAGAAGCAGGATTGAGGTTGTGCAAAACCCTACTTCTTTCTAAGAGGGAGTGTTAAATTGTATCAAGAAAAGGCTTCATTTGAATTTTACCTTTGTCAAATGGAAAATTTTGAATTTCCACATCAGTAGGATGAATTGAGTTGCAGTTACGAGGAGTGACATGGATAAGTCACTTAGTTAAATAAGTCAATTCTAGTTTGTGGGCCAGAAGTAGAGTTGTGCATGAGTTGATTGCTAAGATCTAATAATCTAGTGGATTTATAGTTAGTGAAACTCAGTTATTTGATCTCTAATAATGAACAGAGTTAGGATGCGTTCAGTTCAATAGCTATAATTGTTGTTAACTCCGAAATCTCTCAGTTAACTAGTCAATTTACTAAAAATATGCCTAGTCATGCATGGGATTCGAATTTCCTAGTGGATTGGAGGAAAGGGGCATCAGTTTATTTATTATTATATACTAGAGAGTGTGCACGGTTTGAATGTAGCAGGTGAGGCTTTCCTCTTGGGAATAGCGCAAGCAAATAGGGTCTTTCTCCTATTATTATGAGCCCATTTCCTCAAGAATTATGCAAGCAAATAGGAGGAGAAATATGCCAAGAATTGGCTAAGTATTTTCTATAATAGACTCAAGAGGAAGAGATCAATATTGCAGTGCAGGTTGAGCTTCAAGAATTGAAGTTGTCACTAAAATAGATCATTTTTTCTCAAGTTATATGATACAAATAAAGGATGGGTTTTTCCCAGTTGGTTTCCTTACGAAAAATATTGTGTTGATTGAGTTTGAATGATTGCATGTCATTGCATGTGTTTCGATTGTATGTTTTCCTTTCCACAAATTGAGTAGAAGAAATTTGTGTCTATTGTGTTCAACCTGAATTCATTAGCAGTTACAAATTTTAAGCTATTTCTATAGTGTCTTTGGGAGTGATTATATCTCTTCTACATAAATAAAGATATTTTTTGTTTCCAAAACTCTTTCTTTATTTTTTTGTTTTTCTCTGCATTGAAGTTTGAATATTCATGTCAAATTTCATTACTTCACTTGTTATTTGTTTTCTTGTGCACTAATTAATTGTTTCTTGGTATATATATGAAACAATAAACTATATAGGATGGGATTTTAGGACACCTTTTCTCCAAAACACTAATAACACTTCTACATCTTCTTTCCATAATAGTTCTCTGAAAGATATCATTTCTAAAATTATTTATTAAACTACTTCCAGAGTGATTCTATGTGTCCTAGAATTATCTATACACTCAACCCCAAATTCCATCAACAGATGGATTGCCCTAATCTCCAATACATATATAGACATATAATATAACCATCAAAGACCAAATATTGATCCAGGTGGATATTGGTGTCTACCGAACTATTCCACTGGGACCCCCATGTATTTTTAGATCCTATTTTCCAACATACTTTCTATTTTTAGTAGTGTTTTAGGTCCTAAAATTCTAGAGCCATTTTGAGGCTGTAAACAACATTATTTTGGAAAATAGGTAGAGCCATAACCTATGGAAATGATCTATAGTTGAATTTTTTTTTGCTAGAATAGATATTTCTAATGAGGTTTATTACACGCCAAATGGAGAATATATGCCAAATTTATGACCCCAGGAAGTTGACATTCCAACCAACCCCAACAAGGCTCACAAACTTTTGGTGCTTCATCTCCAAGGATTAGGATTGGATGTTTAGGGTTTCCCATCATTTCTTGTTGATACAAAGGCTAGCGAGCCTCATTTTAACACAGTTTAGAAGGCATTTAGTCATCACATCTCTTCTCAGAGATAAGATACCATCACCTGAGCTAGTGTGTTTCTCTTATGTATGTATGCAATTTTCAACAATTTATATTTATTAATTCAAGTTATGTTTCGTTGTATCTCTATGTTCTGTTTTAAATCTATATTTCATTGCATTCCTTCATAACTTTAGATCAGTACTATCATACCAATGAGCTCTTTCTCTATTTTTTTTGTGCATGTTCTCAATGAGGGTTGGGTATAAGGAGTTAGGACTTGAACTAGTTGAGCCATTGCAAGATCGACCTCGTCGACTCCGATGGCTCCCCATGGTGGAAGAAAAGAAATATAAGGGAGCAAGATATCCTTTAAAAATGTTACTCGAAGAGTGATCCGAACTTAAATAGGAACGCAACAAATTAAAGATATAATAATAAATACAAAGATGTAGTAGA
>APFE031266947.1:46067-105583 GCA_000404065.3 Pinus taeda | reverse complement strand
ACATTTTCATGCATATGTTTTTATTGTAGTTGGACTACTCTAGTTTCTTTAATGATATATGTTTTTTAACTCACGTAGTTGTGTATGAACTGATTCACATGCAATTATATGAAACTTGTTGTTAATGTGTTGCATATGTTATTAATTTTGTCATCTTCTGTGTCAACTGCTTTGTCAAACACCAGACATACCTTTCTATGAACCTTGTTATATCAACCGTCACACTCGTCTCAGACTAATCCATGAGTGTTGTTCAGGTTATCTTACCTTGTATGTTGGGACTCCTGCATCCGTGTTGACTGCTCTGCTGAAAGCTATGCATATCCTTTGTGTGGTGTGTTCCTAGCAGAGTTGGGGTTGATCCCTTTCAACCTTGAACTCACCTTCAACTTTCTCCCCCCTTTGAAGCATTGGAACCTCTCATACTCATTCCTTGACTCACTGCAATAGTCACACCCTTGCTACTGACAGAGTTATCTTACTTACCTCTGTGCAACGTCATGGTCAAGGCATTACCTTACGACTCATTGTTGGGACTCCTACACCAAACAGTCTAAGGTGTAAGGTACTTCTTAGCAAGGAAATACCCTTGACATGTTGGTGGGTCCAACACCATCAACAAAACCACACCAATAGCATAGTCGAAGGCATCATTTCTAGCAATAGAACTATGTGAAAGGCTTCTCGAGAAGGTGAAGGATTAGTGATAGGTCAAGAAGTGAATTCGAGGTCAAGGTTTAGGTTGAAGTGAAGGGTGGGCTACGTCAAGGTCTATTTCTAGGTCTCTAAAAAGGTAAAGAGGGGCAAGGTTCGGTGGAAGGTGTTAGACCCTTCAACTAGGATGGGAGGCAAAGACCAGAGCTTTCTCTATCAAAGCACCAGTCATTTCGCTTAAGCGGGTGTAGATACTTTCTTTACACCAAACCAATAGAAACAATAATACATTGACAATTGGGTGATCAACCTTTCCCAATGTTAGGGATCCTATTCCACTTGATAATGCATTGCCAGTTATTGTTCCATTTCCACTTGGTGCAACTGCATTTACCTTGCAAATTTGGGAAGTCCCATTTCTATTCCCATTCGGGGATCCAATCCCCATCCCTTTTCCATTTACAATGACATTTGGAGATTCAAATGGTTTTTGTAGGTCTAATAATGTGAGCACTGGTACAAAACATAGGTGATTCTTCAACTCTGAGAATGCTTGTTGTTGGGTTTCCAACCAAAAAATCTTTAATTTCGCTCCGCCCTTGGTGACTTGACTTAAAGCCCAAGTGATATGAGAGAATACCAACATGAACCTGTAGCAAAAATTGGCAAGACCCAAAAAGCTACGGAGCTCTGTTAGAGTGGTTGGAACTGGCCAATCCCGAATGACTTGTATCATGGATGGATCCACATGTACACCCAGCTCATCAATGATGTACCCCAGATATTAAACCTTGGTCAGGCCAAAGGTTCATTTCTCCAAGTTAGAACACAACTTGTGTTGTTGCAGGTTTTGAAGGACCTGTCGAATATGGTGGAGGTGCTACTCCAAAATCTAGCTGAAGATCAAGATGTCATATAAGTACACCACCATGAATGCGTTGGTGAAGAGTCACAAGATTTCATCCATCAGTATCATGAAGGCTGCAGGGACGTTCCTCAATCCAAATAGCATGACCAACCATTCGAAAAGGCCCTCCTTGGATTTGAAGGTAGTCTTCCACACATCGGAGGTTTCGATGGGCACCTGGTGATAACCTGACTTCAAGTCAATCTTGCTGAAATATTTGGCCCTCTTGATCTAGTCCAGAAGGTCATCAATCCATGGGATTTGGTACCTATTCCGGACAATGATCTTTTTCAATGCCTGATAGTCAATATAGAGCCTCCAGGTCCCATCCTTGTTCTGTACCAATACAATCAGGCTCCCACAAGGTGATGAGTTTGGCCTAATGTGCCATTTCTATAATAGTTCTTGAATATTCCTCTTGATCTCATTATTCTCCAGAACAAAGAATCGATAGATTGTTCCATTGGGAAGTGGTGCGCCCGGGGTCGGATCGATGGAGTGCTTGACCTAACCGTGTAGAGGTACCCCCGTGGGTGAGGCGAAAATATACTTGTACTCCACCACGACCTTGTCCATCTATATCTACTATGTAGAAGAGCCCTGCTTGGAAGCTGTGGCCACAACCTTCTTCTTGCCCTGGGGGCGAATCATAAGGAAAACCAATTTCCTGGTCTAGGAAATGATCTTATTACATTGCTTTGCAATGATCAAAGAGATGGCGGTAAGCAGGGCTACCTCCGATATCCTGTACAACTTATTATCCATTGTAATAATCACATAGCAAGGTCTAGACTCATATACAGCATGTTGCTTCCACAAGTATGGTTGTCCCAACAATACATCACAAACTTCAAGAGGGGAAACATCACACAATACCCCGTCCATGAAGGGCTTGATGTTGTAGGGAAGGTAATACTATTGGCTAACACAAAGATCCCATCCTTGGTGAAGCCACTCGATGGTGTACGACTGTAGATGTGTTATAGTCTTTAGTCCCATCCGCTTCACAATATCTATTGAGATGAGGTTCTTTTGGCTCTTGCTGTCGACAATGAACTATAACAGAGAACCCTTCACCCACATTTGTGAGTGGAAGAGGTGTTCCCCATCCTCTGGATCTTTAGGTTCAATCTTCTAGATCTTAGTGGTGGCCACGGTGGCATTGGCCTTCGCATCAATAATTTGCTTCCCTTTTTCAACTCCCTTATTGGGTTCTGATTTAGAATCGGAACTTGTGTCTAATTCGGAAGCCTTCAGCTTGGCCACCAGTGACTGCTTGGCCTGACACTCATTTGTATTGTGAGTGGAGCTCTTATGGAACTCACACTATTTTTGCATGTCCTTCTTTGTCTTCGTGGTGTTTTTCTTTGCTTGCGTGTATTGCAGGTTATCCTGGGTAGCCCTGCTAGGGCTTGGTACTTTTCTCTATGGTTTGGGGGGCACTTTTTCCTTGCTTTGGATTCCCAGATCCAAAGTACTGCTTCTTCTTTTTAAACTTCTTCTCAATCTTAACAACATACCGATATGTCGTGTCGAGCGAGGAAATGTGTAGACAACCACGGTACTTGAGTACCAAATTTTGCTCAGTATCCTTGATACCCAACTTAGTGTGAAGGGTAAGGAAAATATTTGTGAACTCTGGCACATCTTGGTCCCCTCCCTGTCGTAGCATGATCCACTTTATGTATTTATCTTCATAGCTCTTGAATCGGTAATATTGTTCCCTGAGGACATCTCAAAAAGACTCCGAAGTGGGTGTGGTTGAAAACAACAAGGGTTCACTCTCGTCGTTTTGTTCACAATAGGTTTCCCACCAGTCCTTAACGTGTGGGGTGGCTTTGAGAAGTGAAAATGTAATATTTTCCTAATTGGAAATGTCATGAACTGAAAAATATCCTTCCGTCAGATTTAACCATTTATCTATGTCATCTGCATCTATCAGGCCTTCGAATATGGGAATATCGAAGTTAACTTGTACCTTAAAAGGATTGGTGCCTCCAGAGTGGTTTTTGGATGAAGATGCATTGCCTGTGGGTAGTCATCGAAGGTTCTGGGCAAAGTTATCCATTATCACATCCCTCTGTCGCTCAAGGGCTTCCTCCAGCAACATTTTGAAAGGATCTCCTGCCCCCTCATCTTTCTTTTCTTCCACCATGGGAGGTATTCAGGTTTTGCGAGGTTGATCTTGCAATGGTTCAACCATATCAAGCCCTAACTCCTTCTACCCTGACCTTATTGGGGACATGCAAATAAAAACAGAGAAAGGGTAGATTGCTTTGATACCACTGATGCGAACTTAAACAGGAACACAACAACTTACAGATATAATCATAAATACAGAGATGCAACAGAAAAAAACTTCATTTCATTAATAGAAAAATATTGAGCTATGCTTACAAACATAATGGAATAAGATAGCTCAAACGATGGTAGCTTATCTCTAAGAAGAGATGTGGCGGCTACATGGTTATAAACTATGTTACAATGAGGCTCAAGGGCCTATTTATTATTGGAAAACCTGAGAGAAACCTAAACAACCAAAAACCTAACCCCAGGATATGCAAGACCAAGAGTTTGTGGGCCCCATTGGGGTTAGTTGGGCAGCCAACTTCTCGAGGTCGTAACTTGGTCATATTGTCTTTGTTTGGCATGTACGATACCTTGTTGGAAAGGTCTCTCTGAGTACTACAAGTTTCACCATATGCCCCTAGTTATGGCTACCTATCACAAAGCCCAAAAAATTCCGTTTAGGGGGTCAAAATTGCTCCAGAAGTTCAAGACTCGAAAAAATGCTAAAAATAGTAAATGCTGAAATGAACAAGGAAACAAATGAAACTAACTGGGGGGTCTAGGTGGAATAGGCGAGTGGCTACCAATATCCACTTGGATCAAAGAGGCCCTCAAGTGACAAAGGAACGAGATGATGGATAATGTTTACCAGATCCTTCGGTGGGTATCATTAGGTGAAACATCTTCACCCAACATTCACTTTGGAGGCATTGCCCCCCTTAAGATACA
Source organism: Pinus taeda (assembly GCA_000404065.3). Classification (NCBI taxonomy): domain Eukaryota; kingdom Viridiplantae; phylum Streptophyta; class Pinopsida; order Pinales; family Pinaceae; genus Pinus; species Pinus taeda. The sequence continues at coordinate 101,004 of APFE031266947.1, read as the reverse complement.
AGTTAACTTTGAGATTATTATATTTGAAGGCCAAATACACAAATTCCTAGATAGATGGTTAAATCTACTGGAGGAATATTTTTCGGTGCATAATTTTTTCAATAGGGGAAATATTAGTTTTGCACTCCTCAAAGCTACCCCCCACATCAAGGACTCATGGGAAACTTACTGTGAGCAAAGGAATGAGGAGGAATCCTCACTGTTTTTAGCTGCACCCTCTTGCAATTATTTCCGATAGTTTCTCAAAGAACAATATTACCTTGTGGGGAACTATGAAGATAAGTACACAAAATGGACCACACTTCGGTATGAAAGGGACCAAGACATGTCATAGTTCACAAATATTTTTCATACCCTTTGTACGAAGTTGGGTATCAATGATTTTGAGTGTCAACCAGTAGTGTCACCTTCCCTACAACATCAAGGCCTTCAAGAATGAGTTATTGTGTAATGTTGCTCCTCTAGAAGTTTGTGATGTTTTATTAGGCCAACCATACTTGTGGAAGACTCATGTTGTGTATGAGTCCAAGCCTCACATTGTTATTATTTCTTTGGGCATAAAAACTATAACGAATACTAGAGGTAGCCCTATTACTGCCATTTCTTGGATCTCTACTAAGAAATCTAGTAAGATCATATGCAAGACTAGTAATTTTTTTTTATTTGCTCTAAAATTAAGGGGAAGGTCATGGCCACTTCCATGACCTCGAAAAGGGGTTCCTTTGCATAGAAAAAGCAAGTGGATAAGGTTGTGGAAGAATAAAGGGACATATTCTCCTCACCTGCAAGGGTAAATTTGTGTTTTCAACTCAACCATTAAATCGACCTGACTCCCAGAGCACCACTACCCAATGGGCCAATATAACGCCACCCTCTTATGGAAAATGAGGAAATCGAGCAGCAAATCCAAGAGTTTCTACAAAAAGGGCACATCTGACCATGTTCACAACCTTGTGGGAGCCCAATTGTACTCGTATAAAAGAAGGATGGAACTTGGAGACTGTTCATTGATTATCAAGCACTAAATAAAATCATTGTAAGGAATAGGTAGTCATTCCCATGGATTAATGACCTTGACCAATTTAAGGGGGCCAAATACTTCCACAAGATTCATTTGAAGTCTGGCTATTAGCAAGTTCCAATAGAACCCATAGATGTATGGAAAATCACCTTCAAATCCAAGGAGGGCCTTTTTGAGTGGTTGGTCATGCCTTTCAGGTTAAAAAATTTCCCTACAACTTTTATGAGGATGATGGATGAAATCTCACATCCTTTCGCCAACTCATTCATGGTTTTATATCTGCACAACATGTTCATCTTCAACAAGAGTTAAGAAGAGCATTTGCAACATATTTGGTAGGTCCTTTAAACCCTGTGGCAACACAAACAATGTGCCAACTTGGAGAAATGCACCTTTAGCATTAACCAGGTCCACTATCAAGGCTACATCATTAATGAGCAAGGCATGCATGTGGATTTGACTAAGATCAAAGTGATTTGAGATTAGTTAGCCTCGACAACTTTAATAGAGATTCACAACTTTTTTGGCCTTGCCAATTTCTATCAATGGTATTTCTTGGGATTGTCTCATATCACTTGGTCGTTGAGTCAAGTTACCAAGGGTGGAGTGAAAGAAATTTTTTCTTGTTCCAAGTCCCAATAGAAGGATTTTGTTGAGCTGAAACACCACCTTTTCTCTGCATTGGTACTCACATTGCCAAACCTATAACAACCATTTTAAATTTCGAAGAGTGCCTTTGATTATGCTATTGGTGCAATTCTCACCCAGCAAGGGCATCCAATGGCCTATCATAGTGTGACACTCTCTAATACAATTCAAAAACACCCCACCTATAATAAGGATATGTATTCCATATTGTAAGCTTTCCGATAGTGGAAACATTACATTTTGGGGAAGGATATAGTCATACACACAGATCATCGACCTCTTCCATTTACACACATATGAGGGAAGTTGAAAAATAATTGCCATCATAAGTGGTCCACATATCTACAATAATTTCATTTTAACATTAAATATAATAAGGGCACCACCAATAACATTTCATATTTCCTCAGTTGGCCCTAAGTTGTAGCACTGATCATTATTCTTAACTCTTGTGGGAACGAAACTTCTAGATGGTTGCAACTGTAAAAAATGCTCCAGAATTCGCTACCACATACCAAATTTTGATGGATGGTAAACCCGTACTAGATTTCCACCTCCAAGATTCATTATTATGCTACCTAGGGCACCTTTGTGTTCCTTCAAGAAATCGTGCCAAACTAATTTGGGGGGCACACTACAGTTGGGTTGCAGGGTATTTTGTTCTAGAAAAAATAGTGGCAATGTTGCAGAAGTATTTTTATTAGCCAAAACTCCAACATGATGTTGGAAATTATATCATATCTTACACCACATGTGTCATCGGCAAGCCAACCTTTAAAAATCAAGGCCTATACACTCCTCTTCCTACTCCTATTTAACCTTGGGAATCCATCTCCATGGATTATATGTATGGTCTTCCTTCTACCAATCATGGTAATGATTGTGTATTTGTGGTCATTGATAGATTTTCTAAGATCACTATATCAGTTAATTACAAGAAGAGTATCATTTCATAAGGCACTGCCAAACTCTTCCTTGAACTAATATGGGTACATTTTGCGATTTGCAGACTATTATACTAGATCACGACAGTAGGTTCCTGAGTGAATTTCGATCGAGCCTATGGTCATAGTTGGACACCAATATCACGAAGTTGACTAAATTCCATTCTTAGACGAATGTTCAAATAAATGTTGTCAACGGGATGATAGTGCACATACTCTGCATGTACAACTCCAAGCACCCACACACATGGTATGAGGGTCTTTCCTACATGTATAAAAGCTATAATATAACTCTCCATAACACAATTGGCCACAACCCCTTCCAATTGGGCCTAATATTTCAATCATTGTGGCTGATTGATGTTGTCATGCCTCTTACAACTACACAGGTAAAATCAGCACATGTATAGTCTAAGGTTGACAAAGCCACTAGGTTTATTGAACACATCTAGCACATTTTCCAATAGGTTCATGATATCCTAGATAATGTTAATGCCAAGTATAACCAATGTCATGATTAGTATCGGGTTCCACACAAGTTTCAAAGGAGCGACAAGATATGGTTGCATCTACAGGCAGAACGCCTTTCCAAAGACCATCAGAAGCTTCGACCACTTTGATACAAGGCTTACATCATCACGAAGGTCATTGGTGATAATGATTTCAAGATAAGTATACCTCCATTCCTTGGCTTTCACCTAGTATTCAGCGCAGGCCATCTTCGACCATACTTTCCACCATTGTTGGACATGTCAGACATTGTTTAGCAGTTGTCACCAACAGAGCTCAATCCAAAGTGCATTGAATAGGACACAACTGATTGGATCATGGATACACAGGTTAAAAACACTCGCCAACAAAGGATCCAACTGTATTTGGTTGTTAAAACTGGCTAGCTCCTGCACCAAGGAAAGTGGCTCACCAAGGACCAAGTTTAGTAGAAGTTTCCACATCTCATGGAGGCAATCAATGCAATGGGAATCATTGCTTCCTAAGGAGGGAATACTGATCCAAGTGGATATTGGTGGCCACCCTCCTATTCCAGTTGGACCCCCAAAATTTTGTCTTTTTAGTTTCCTATCTTACAACATACTTTCTATTTTTAGCAATTTTTCAAGTCCTGAACTTTCAAATCCATTTTGAGGCCCTAAATGGAATTATTTTGGAAAACTAGAAAAATCAAAGCCTATGACATGGGTCTATAGTTAGATGTTGTTTTTTGCAGATAGGTATTTCTAATGAGGTACTGTACACACAAACAAAGCTCGTATGCCAAAGTTACAACCATGCAAAGTTGATGTTCCAACTAACCCCAACAAGGTTCATAAAAGTTTGGCACTTCATCTCCTAGGGTTAGTTTTTTGGATGTTTAGGTTTTCTCACTGTTTCCTGATGATAAAAAGGTCAGTGAGCCTCATTGTAACATAGTTCAGAAGGCATGTAGTTGTAACATATTTTCTTAGAGATAAGCTACAATTGCTCGAGCTAGTGTGTTTCTCTTAGGTATGTATGCAATTTTCAACACTTGTTATTTATTAATTGAAATTATATTTCATTGTATATCAATGTTCTTTTTTAAATCTGTATTTCATTTCATTCCTTCATAAATTTGGATCAAATATACTATTGTAATCTTAGATAAACATATAATATAACCATTAAACATTAAATATACTATTGTAATCTTTGTCATATTAGGAAGGTAGATGATGAAAAGGGTGAACCAATGAAGCTTAATCCCTCTTTTTGGAAAATTGGGAAAGCAAAAATGGTTTATGTGGACAATAGATTGAGGTTTAAATTCCTTGACCAATGTTTCAACCCTCAATAGAGGAACTAAATCCTTGATCAAGAGTACTAAACAAAAATCAACTACTTGTGTCAAAAACACCTCAATCAAGGTTTGAAAAAACCTCTATCAAGGTTTTAAAAACACCTCAATCAAGGATTTAGAAAACCTCTATTAAGTATTTATGTCAAAAAACCTTTATTAAAATTTGTAAAATACCGATACATCCCACTAGCACAACTAGTTGAGGATGGGCATCGTTAGCAAGCCAACCTAAGATCAAACATCACAGAGGTTGTTGCGCCCATTCTAGGGGGAGGGGACATCCTAAAAATCGAGTCAAGTTAGGATTGGTGTGGCTCGGGCCAGGTGTGATCCCTAGGTGACTTTAACGGATTAGATGCCCCTGGGTCGTTGTTTCTCAAGCCACATGTCAAGCCTAGATGATCACAAACAGCTTGAAAAACAAAACAAAAAATGTAAAATCCCTCTATAAAGAGATTTAAAATCCATCAATCAAGATATTTAAAACCCTCTATTGAGGAATTTAAAATTCATCAAATTACAAGATATTTTAGGACAATCTTTTGAGGACTTGAAAGTCAATAATCCTTCCTTTTATGAATTTTTTCACGACGCTGCAACATTTCAGTGTTGAAATCCCTTTATCTCTTCCAAGAAAAATGGTGAACTTGGTTTATGTAGATTCATCATTAAATCATCTATTTAATGACATATAATATTTTTTTATTACTTCATACTATTTTTAAATTTTATTTTTAACTTATACAAATCATTTTATTAGTTGCAGGTAGTGAAGGCTCTAGAGAAAAATTAATTAATATCTTAAAAACTACAATACTAAAATATTATAAAAATATGTGAATTCTCTCTGTATTTTTCCCTCCGCATCAAAATGGTATTTCTAGTTTTTCGCTTAACGAGTTGAACCAGAGAAAATAAATACAAAGCTATATAAAATGATATAAGATATATTAATGGGTAGAGTAATTTTTAAACTTTAAAAACCAATTAAAAATGTATAATTTAAAAAAATGGCATCCACAATTTTTTGTATATATTCTTTATGTATTACTTATTAATTTTAAAAATATAAATATTGACTTAAGTAGGAAAAAATTCAATCGGTAAATTTTCAAAAAAATGCAAAAACATATATTTAATTAAATGTAAATTCAACATATTAAACACTAATATTTTTGAAATAAATATTGTTAGAAGACAACAAAATTTGTTACATAGTGTTTTTTTCTTTTTAAATATACAAAAATATTCGCATTGCATAATATGAATTTGGAAAAATTAAATTAAAATTAAAACAAAACAAAAAATACCAAATTTTCATGGCCAAATTTCATTAAAAAAACACAACAAATCTACTTTTTATAAGATGATTCCTATACACACCACAAACAATTTTACAACATTCATCACACTAATATTCTTTCTAAATTGTTAACTCAAGAAAACTTCTTGACAACCTTATTAATCATAAAACAAAAACTAAAAAAATCTTCTAATTGTCAACTTTCTTATGATCTTGTAAACCAAAGGTGGTGTGACTATATGGTTATCATGATTGTCCTCATCATATGTCAACCATAACCTAATAAAATTCACATATAACCTATAACTTCCGAATTTCACTCCATACACATATAACCTATAACTTCCGAATTTCACTCCATACCCTTAGTTAATGATTCAATTAATTGAAATAACCTTGCTAAAGATACACATACATTCTCTCTTTATATATAATTGAGATTATAAATGAATAAATTGTTTGACACCATAGAAGCCGATCTTAAATTTAGTCAATCAATCATTTCTCTCAACCTTATTTTTAATCAACTATTTTCATATGAAGTGAAATCTTTTATTTAATAAAAACCTTCTTAAGATTTACCCGTAACTAAATTTTCCATATTTAATAACATCATATTTATATTTATATATTTAATTTCAATACTAATAAATAACTTTTTAGTTAATCTTATTGTACTTTCATTGATGATGTTAATAAATCAAGACTTGACTTGAGTACATACTGCAATCTCATGTACCCAGATTTCCATTGTAATGTCGGAGTTCAACTAATTTATTTGACTTGGGAAAAGTATATGTTAAGATTGTTTTATTTGTATATTTTATTATGTACTTTTTCTCTTTTATTATCATAATATGAATCAGTTAAGACTTGACTTGAATATATATTCTAATAACATGCACTCAAATTTTAAATTAGTGCAGGAGTTCAACTAATTTATGTGACTTTGAGAGGTATATGTTAAGATTATTTTATTGGTATATGTTATGCTTTTTTTATATATTCATTAATTATTATAATGTGATTTAATACATATAAATATACCAAAGGTTTTTTTAGTGAGTTTAGATTTATTTCAAGTTCGAATCTATCCAGTGTCATGTGAGATTAAATATTTTGATTTACACATTTATTTTGGTGTAAAATATTAAAGAAAATTTTGTACTTGAAAATGTTAAATTGTAAAAAAAAATATTTCATTTGATTTGTGCTTTAATTAAATAAAGAAATTTAAATTTCTATATCAGCATGATGACTTGAGTTGCAGTGAGCAAAAGTGTCATGGCCAAGTTACTTAGTTAAATTAACCAATTCAAATTTGTGAACAAGAAGTAGATTTATGCATGAGTTGATTGCTAAGATATAGCAATATAGTGGAGTTATAGTTAGTGAAACTCAATTATCTCAGTTCTAGTAATGAATAGAGTTAGTATGAATTCAGTTGAAAAGTTGTAATTGTTGTTAACTCATTGATCTCTCAGTTAACTAATCAATTTACTAAAAATAGCCTTAGTCATGCATGCAATTAAAATTGCCTAGTTGAGTGGAGGGAAAAGGCATAATTGTATTTATTATTATATACTAGGGAGTGTACATCATTTAGATGTAGCAGATGAGCTAATTTCCTTATAATTGTGCAAGGAAATAGGAGCGAGTCCCGGAAGCATGAGTGTAGGCAGAGCGAGTGTTCGCAGAGTAAGTGTGAGAAGTGTGAGTGTAGGAAGAGTAAGTACAGGTAGTGTGAGTGTAGGAAGATCAAGTCTAAGAAGAGCGAGTGTAGGCAGCGCAAGTGCAAGTAGAGTGAGTGTAGTCTAAGGGTTGGACAGAGTAGACTTAGGAGGAGATCAATATTGTAGTGTTGGTTGAGCTTCAAGGATTGAAGTTGTCATTGTAATATATCAATTTTCTCATCTGATATGATACAAATAGAGGAGGGGTTTTTCCCAGTTGGGTTTCCTAGGGAATATACTGTGTTCATTGTGATTGAATGATTGCATGTGTTTCTATTGTATGTTTTCTCTTTCATAGATTTAGTAGAAGAAATTTGTGTCTATTATTTTCAGTGTGAATTCATAAGTAACTACAAATTTCGAGCTACTTCTACATGGTATTAGAGCTATTGAAAACTACATAGAAACCAGTTTTTTTATCTTCTCTTAGAGAAAATTTGACTAATATATTTGTGGTGCAGGAATTTCTCGAGTGTTGGAGGACAGTGTGAATTTCTAGGAGGGAGTAGAGAGTTTTTATATAGGGAAATCAAGAATCAGAGGGAGTTTAGTTTCAGTGGGAACAACCCTATGGAAGCTAGTACTTCAAGATCTGGGGAGATCATACTCATTATTGTAGTAATTGTAGCAACAATGTGGAAGCAGTAGTAGCAATAATATGACTAGATCATAGTTCGCTTTGTATTTAGTTATACCTCTAGAAGTGAGGTGGGTGATGTAGAGCCTTAGTCCAAGAGTTGCAAAGATTTGGGAAAGGTCCATAGGAGAGAAACAATATTTATTATATACTATTCTCATCGATCATTACCTTTTCTACAGGGGCCCACAATATTCAGTAGTAGAAGGATCAATGTTAGTTGATGCAGTTAGATCTTAGGCGATAGTTGCAGGCTAGTAGTAGTCAAAGACTCAAGATATAGTTGCATCTCAGAGACATGGTTGATTCAATATTTTGGATGCTTCTCAATTTCAGTCGTTGTAGTAGAAACAATAACAATGAGAGGGAGTGTTAATTGTGTTACAGTACATTCTTATTGAGGAGCAGGATTGGGGTTTTTCAAAACCCTTTTCTTGCTAAGAGGAAGTGTTAAATTGTAGCAACAAAAGGCTTCATTTGACTTGTGCCTTAGTCAATTGAGGAAATTCAAATTTCCTCATCAACGGGATGAATTGAGTTGCAGTTAGCAAGAGTGACATGGCCAAGTCACTTAATTAAATCAGTCAATTCAAGTTTGTGGGCAAGAAGTAGAGTTATGCATGAGTTGATTGCTAATATCTAGCAATCTAGTGGAGTTATATTTAGTGAAACTCATTTATCTAAGCTCTAGTCATGATTAGAGTGAGTATGAGTTCAGTTGAGTAGTTGTAACCATTATTAACTCATTGATCTCTCAATTAACTATCCAATTTACTAAAAATTGTCCTAGTCATGTGATGAGCCTTGGTATTGCAACAAGAATGTTGCAACTCCCAAGGCTACCGACTTTAGTTATCAACTCAGGGTTCGTACAAAATTACGAGGTATCAACACTATATGTGCAGGATACAATGTGTCCTTCCTTTCCTGTCATAATGTAATGGAGTGCATGTACAAAGATCAAACCTTAAACTAATTGCAAAAAATGAATTGAAATGAAAACCCTAACCTATTGCAAGAAATAAAGTACAAGGAAAGAAGCATATTCTAATTGCATAAAGATCATGAACTAAATGTAAAAGAAACCTAACATAACCCTATTTATCACATGTGATGATTTAAACTAACTGAGCATGGAATTTGATCTAGAGAGTGCTAATTGTTGTATGCATGAATAAATACAAAATAACTTTTTCCTTTTTATCTTTTTGCTTTAAAAATGTAAATGCTAATCTTGCTTGGTTGCATGGCAGGTGAGATAGGTGTGGAGGGACATGACTGAAATGGTTTAGATGGCTTGGAGGGAATGTATGGGTCCTAATCCTAGCTTCTAGTGATGATTTTTCTCAATTCGGGCTCAAAACAGGCCACTACAAGCTTTCCTATAGGATGTCTATAGGAAGTACTAGTTCCTAGAAGATGTCTACAAGATCCCCTATTTTATTACAAAAAACAAGCTAGAAGCTTTGGAAGTGGTATAGAAGGTGGAATGGAGCTTGGGAAGGGTGGATTATGGAATAATAAGGCATGGAGGTGGTGGAAACTACCCAGAACTCAAGCAAGGGCTTCAAGATGGGTAGACTTTCTCAATGGAATTGTCAATTTTTGCTCATAAAACAAGAATTTAGATTGAGACTTTAGTGGACTTTTGCGACATGGGTAGATGAGGAAAATGAGGTGAGGTATCCTTAAAACCACACACATTATTGTCTACATCTATCCACAAATTTATATATACATGGGAAATATTTATTAATTAACGGAAAATTACTAGTCTAAAAATAGAACTAGTGAGCTAGTAAATCTATCAAATGCCTAACCTAATCAAGTGAAAATGAAATGGGGTAAATTTTGTTATTAAATAGAATGTTTTTTTTATCTAATTCAAGTGGAATCAACTTTATTGAAGCTCGTTAGCATGCTATAAAAAATAGTAGAAAATTACTCGACTAAAATTCATAATTTCGAGAACTAGTTAGCTAGTAAATCTATGAAAATGCCTAACCTAATCAAGTGAAAATGCAACAAGGTAATTGTAAATATATATATATATATATATATATATATATATATAATATATATATATATATAATATATATAATATATATATATATATATATATATATATTTTTTTTTTTTTTTTTTTTTTTCTAATGCAAGTGGAACCAACTCGATTGAAGATTGTTTGAATGCTCTAAAAAACACAAAAATTTGTTATTCTTTGCCACAAAGGAGTTCCAAAAATCTAGATTTAGGAATAACAAAGCTAATCCAGGTAGCTCAATGATTACTATGACCTTCCAAAGATTTTCCAAGGATGAAATGATGTTTTTTATCTTGCAAAAGAGCTTACATCAACCATTTAACACAATATTACAACAAAAAATCATTAATACTATATGAAGAAATAAAAAGAAGAGATGCATGTGAATAAGAAGTAAAAAGAAGAAATGAAAATGATACAAAAGGGATCTGAGGTTCCTCGGATGGCCAAGTCCAAGGAAAATCAGAAACCTATGGAGGAGAACAAGATTTAGAATATGAACGTGACACCAATCTTCATTATTTTCATAAATACAATTACATCCCTGTAAGAAAATATAATGGAACTATAGAAATACGAGTTTTGTCCATAAGAACACTAATAAAAATCCTTCCCTAGAGGAAAATTTGACTTGGTACTTACGAAAAATGATTAGGAATCATTCCCCATGAAAGGAGGAATCCTTCCTCACCAAAATGCCTTGATTAGTGGATATGGTTCCCAATACTAGGAATCTGCATTAAATGGTAAGGAACACATTCTTATATTTTCTCAATCTTGGAGTTCCACAATCTGTGCCATAATTCCATAATATTTTGCTTATTTATTATTTAATATTGATCCTCCTGTAGTAGGCAGAAAATTCCTCAATTATCTCCTCCTCCAAATCTTCATAATTTGCTCAATATTCTTATAATATTCCACAAAAATAAATAATATTAGGCATGCAATTTGTAGGTTTTAACCCCATACAGAAATTACCTACATACGAATTCTAAAACATAGAAAATAAACAATGTGAGAGCATAACACATAAAACACATGTACACAGAGATTTTCCCCTGGATCCCAAAACTGAGACTACCAATGTGATTTTTCATTGAAAGGAACATAATAAAAAATCAAGTTAGTAGTCCTAGCTTTGGGATCTAAGGGAAAATCTTTGTGTTTATGTGTTTTATGAGTTATGCTCTTGCATTGTTTATTTTCTGTGTTTTAGAATTCGTATGCAGGTAATTTTTGTACGGGGTTAAAACCTACATTTGGTATCATAGCTGTTTTAGCTTCAAGGGGACACCTTTGTTGCTGAGGGATTTCACTCGAGCCTGTGGTAGACCCTGTTCAGTGGGAGATCTACAAGATTGATTCTGGTGGTGAAAGAATATGGCAAGCAGTGGAAAGATAGAGATCAAGAAATTTAATGGTCAGAGCTTTGAGTTATGGAAACTCAAGATGTAGGATCTGTTAATGGATAAAGATCAGTGGATTGCAGTAGATCTGGGTACTAAACCAACGAGAGTGTCCGATGAAGAATGGAAGAAGTTAGATTAGAAGGTAAAGAGCACAATACAATTGTGTGTCTTAGATTCAGTATTGCTGAATGTTTCAGGGGAAGCTACAACGAAGGCTTTGTGAGACAGGTTAGGGACTTTGTACCAATCTAAGTCTCTGGTGAATAAACTATTCCTATGGAAAATGCTATATAACCTGAGGATGAAAGATGGAGACTTGGTGACAGAGAATTTGAATGCATTTAATATTGTGGTAAGTCAGTTATTATCTGTTCATATTAAAATTTCATATGAATATAAGTGCATTAGTTTGTTACATTCTCTACCAGATTCATGGGATAGTCTAGTTATTGTAATAGGTAGTAATACAACTGCCCTGTAGTTTGATGAAACAGTCTCATCCTTGCTAATGGAGGAGATGAGATGGAAAAATATGGAGAGCCAGAATGGTGATGCCTTGCCTATACGAGGATGATCCCAGAACATAAACAAAAATAAGTCATTGAGTGGGAGATCTAAATCTCTAAGAAAACCTGTAAAGGTGGTGTGTTGGAAATGTGGAAAGGAAGGGCACTACAAAAGGGACTGTAAATCTAAAGCTCCTGATAAAGGAAAGGGATCTGATGATGCTCCTTCTGCAGAGGCAAAAACCATCTCAGATGAAGGTGGGGATGTGTACTTGGCTTCTTCAAGTACACATGTAGATCATGAGGCATAGTTGATTGACTCGGGTGCATCCTTTCACTTCACTCCCCATAGAGAGTGGTTATGCTAGTATGAGAAATATGATGGTGGTGATGTCTTCTTTGGGGATGATAGGAAGGCTAGAATCATTGGTCGCGGAAAAGTAAAGTTGACGTTGCAAGGTGGAAGGGTTAGAACAGTTCGGGGTGTTCTACATATTCCTGCATTAGCCAGAAATCTAATTTCTATAAGAAAGCTAGATGATGTAGGTGTAAAAATAGTGTTTGGCAAGGATACCTGTAAGACGGTTTTGGGGGGCATTGATATTGATGCAGGGAGTTCAAATTGGAACTCTGTACATGCTGCAAGGTAGCACTATTGTTGATGGATGCAATAGTTCTGTGGTTCCTGAAAGTGGAGCAGAAAATCTAGTGGTCTCCGGAGAGAAGACCATGTTGTGGCATCAAAGGCTTGGACATGTTGTAGAGAAGGGCCTTCGAATACTTCATGGTAAAGGTATGGTAGAAGGTATGAGTAATAGCTCTCTGGATTTTGATTTCTTTGAGAATTGTGTATATGGGAAGAAAAATTGGGTGAGTTTCCCCTTTGGTGGTAAAAGGGTGAAACATATATTAGAACTTGTGCATAGTGATGTGTTTGAACCTATGAAGGTTCCATCACCGGGTAAGTCTGTGTACTATGTATCATTTATATATGACTTCTCAAGGAATACATGGATATATTTCCTTAAGAAGAAATATAAAGTCTTTGATAGGTTTAAAGAAATTAAGGCTCTGGTGGAAAACTAGACATAGAAGAAGATAAAGGTGTTGAGGATAGATAACGATGGAGAGTTTTGCAGCAAGAAATTTGAATAATTCTAAAAGAAGCATGGTATAGCACAACAGAAGACTACTCCATACACACCTGAGCAAAATGGAGTTGCAAAAAGAGTGAACAAGGCGTTGATGGAAAGTGTAAGAAGCATGCTCAGTGGTGCCTAGTTACCAGAGGAATTTTGGGCAGAGGCGATGGAGACAACATGTTACTTGGTCAATAGATTACCTTCATCATCGTTGGAGGATAAGACTCCACAAGAGGTATGGACTGGTAAGAAACCCTCTCTTTCACATCTGAAGGTATTTTGATGTGATGCATATGTCACGAGGGCTCCACTGGGGGTGAAATACCATACCACATGGGTTCATATTGGGGGATATATATTGAGGAAAAAAATGACATAATATATTGGGGGATATATAAGGGGTAAAGGGTTTTTATATTGGAAGGTATAAAAAATGGAGTTCAAAAATAATGAAAAATTATAAAGGGGTATAAAAAATGTTAATGAAAAAATGGATACCTACAATATCAAGTGGAGGTAGGGGTTTTTTAAATTGGGAAGGTGTATTGGGTTCGTATTGGTAGGGGGTTAAATAATGTGATTTTTAGGGGTATTTTCCAATATGTAGTCAAATTAAGGGTATTGTTTAGTATGCCGCAAACGCACTTGATAAGAGAAAGGTTCATTGAGTGAAGCCCCTGTGGCATATGTTCATGTTCCAAAGGAGAAAAGAACCAAGTTGGATAGTCACTCTGAAAAGCATATTTATTGGGTGAAAGGATGGTTTAAAGGGTTATAAGCTTTGGAATCTAGTAACAAGGAAGGTTGTGTACAATCGAGATGTGCTATTCATAAAGGTGAAAATGTTATTAAACATGAAGTCCAACCAAAAGAACCCGAGAAGATAGAGTTTGAGCTTAAGGAGGAAGAATCTGACTCTACAACAGAGGAAGAATCAGAGATAAAGAGCCACAAAATCCAGGTGTTAGAAGATCAATTTGAGAAAGAAGGCAGCTGGAAAGGTATAGCCCATCTGCTTTCTATTCAAATTTTTCTTTATCTATTACTGATGATGATCCCAGAACTGTGAAGGAAGCAGTAGATTCAGAGGATGGCAAACTCTAGAAAGAGGCCATGGTTGATGAAATGACATCTTTGCACAAAAATGAGGCTTGGGATCTGGTGGAGTTGCCAGCTGGAAAGAAAGCCATTTGCAGCAAATGGGTGTTCAAGAAGAAGACAAATGCAAAAGGAAATGTGGAGAAATACAAAGCTCGACTGGTAGCAAAGGGTTATTCCCAGGTGCTAGGAATTGATTTTGGTGATATTTTTCCTCCTTTTGCCAAGGTAGCTCCTATTATCTGTTGTTGCTGCTTTTGATTTTGAAGTAGAACAGATGGATGTGAAGACAACATTTTTTCATGGGGATCTAGAAGAGGAGATCTACATGAAGCAAACTGAAGGTTTTGCGGTGAAGGGTAAGAAAGAAATGGTATGCAAGTTAATGAAGTATTTGTATGGGTTAAAACAATCACCAAGGATGTGGTATCAGAAATTTGATACATTTATACGGGGACTTCACTTCACCAGAAAAAAATCAAATCACTATGTGTATTTTAAATTAATTGGTGGTCATGTTATTTATTTGGTCTTATATGTGGATGATACGTTGCTGGTTGGAAATGACAAAGAAATTATCCAAGATTTGAAGACCCAATTGTCCTCCAAATTCGACATGAAAGATCTTGGTGCTGAAAACTATATTTTGGGCATGGAAATTAAAAGAGATCATGAAAATAAGAAGATCTACTTAAACTAGAGGAAGTATGTCGAGACAATACTGTGGAGTTTTAATATACAAGATAGTAAACTGGTGAAGGTTCCTATTCTTGTAGGTGTGAAGTTATCTATTGAACAGTGTCCCAAGACACAAGAAGAGGAAGAGGACATGTCCTGTGTTCCATATTCAAGTGCAGTCCATAGCCTGATGTATGAAATGGTTTGTACTAGACCAGACATTTCACATGCAGTGGGAGTATTGAGCAGGTTTATGTCAAAACTAGGGAAGGAGCATTGGAAAATAGTGAAGCGGGTTTTCAGGTATTTATGTGGCACTAGTGATTATGGCTTGTGCTACCATGCAAGACCTGGATTAAACAAAGTGTTGGATATTCATGGCTTTGTTGATGCATACTGGGCTAGAGATCTGGATCAGAGAAGATCTACAAGTGGATATGTGTTTAACCTATTTGGAGGTGCATTATGTTGGATGAGTAAGAAACAATATGTAGTGGCACTATCAACTACAAAGGCAAAATACATGGTAGCCACTCATGCAAGCAAGGAATCAGTTTGGTTGCAGAGATTGTGTTCAAGTATGGGGTTAGTACAGGGAGCTATAAGAATAGACTGTGACAACCAAAGTGCAATTTTCTTCGCAAAGAACCCTGCATACCATTCAAAGACAAAGCACATTGATGTTCAGTATCACTTTGTGAGGGATATGATAGAAGAAAAAAAGGTGTTGCTAGTAAAGGTGGACACTTTGAAGAATACTGTAGACACATTGACAAAATCTGTGAGCTCTGAGAATTTCTCTTGGTGTAGAGAAACAATGGGCATTGTAGGGTGATGAGCCCCAAAAATGGGTAATTATATGGGCTCATTTAGCCTCCTAATTCGACTTAATCCACCATTCTCATTAATTTTTTGCATGTTTTTTTATTATATTTATGTTAATAGAGTGAATTGGGTTAGTCATTATGCCAACAAGTCTAATGTATGCTTTATGCAGTTTTTTGGTCAATTTTGAGACAAAATCAAAGGTTTAATGAGCACTTGGCAGCCAAATTCGTGGAAGAACAAGGGAGAGGATTTGTAGGAAGGTGTCCCCTTCATTTATGAGCCCTTAGCTCGAATTCTCTATAAAAAACTCAGAGCACAAGGGGCAGCCAAGCAAGTCAAGTAGGACTGCTGTTAACTGCAAGTTTTGGCAGCCGAGTTCCTAAAGTTTAGAAGGGCTCTTGGGGTCCTCAATTTGTATAAATAAGAAGGCTTAGGGCCTCATTTCAGTTAGTGATTTTTTAGTCAGTTTGTAGTCGGTTTTTAGGTAGGGGTTAGTCAGATGTTAGTTAGATTTTAGTCAATAGGTTAGCTCTGCATTTCAGCACATTTTCAAGCTTTTGCTTGTAGACAGTTTTTGGGATGTAACTATTTTTTTGATCAACAAAGATGAATCCAGCTTTGCATCAGCTCCAATCTCTCTTAAGAGGCTGTAGCTCTTGGGGTTGGGCCCAACCCAAGTGCCCAGCACCTCCTTTGTGTACTTTTATGTGTCTTTGCTGCATTCATAGAATAAATTCTGTTATTTAGGTTAAGATCTTGCTTTGCTACTTAGGTTGTTTTTGATGGTTAAAGTAGATTTTCATGCTTCAGGTTGATTTGAAAGTTTGGTAAAGGAAAGGATCTTCAGAAAAGGCCATCAAGCAACCCTTGATCTCACCTCTCCCTCCTTGGGACCATGAGCTGAGACCAAGGTGTCCTTGCTACCACAAAAACATTGTTTTTGCCTCTTCATGCAATTGCTAGTGTTAGATTTTTAGTTAGGAAAGTTGGTACCAGTTGTGATTACATGCTTAGATCCATTCTCTCTTAGTTTTCATCGTTATCATGCATGATTTTCTACCAATAAATTTCTGTTCATCAAGGTTGTTGGTTTCTAGGTCAAAATAGCTAGATCTTTGGTTTGCATAGTCTTTGTTTGGTCAATTTTGGAAAATAGTGTGCATAATACTTGTGATGCCTTCCTGCCTACCTTTTCTCCATCAGAAAACCTTCTCCAACCCCCTAACTTAGATTCTTCCCTTTCATTTGCCACCCCTTTTCCAATTTGACCTGATTCCCATATCTTTGTGCAACCTTGCTCCTTCCATCCTTGAACCAAATCTGGTCGCCTTAACCACTCCTCATCCTCATTCTCCAAGTCTTAGACCTCCTAACACCCTTATATGACCTCCATACCCACTTTCCCACCATCAGCCCTTCAAAATTCCCTTTCGGAACATCCTGTAGAAACATCCTGTAGAAGCTACATAACATCTTGTAGAGCCCCTGGAAACTTCTTGTAGAAGCTTACGAAAGCAGTTTCTTGAGATATGATCAGTGTGAAACTCTCTGAAAGGGTGCTAGGGACCCCTTAAGCCCTCTTCTCACCTTCCCAACCTCCTACAAGCATTTCCTTTCGCCAATCACCCTTTGCACAGTCAAAAACAGTTAAAGCACATGCATAATAATTCTGACAACTTACTCAAAAATACAAAAAGATGTTTTTTTTTCCATACTTTATTGTAGAAGTAGCTTAGTCACATACATTTTACCTTTCTAAAAGTCAATGGCATCCATCTCCACCGCTTTCATCTATTTTCTTGTATCAATAGGGTTAGCCGGTAAAACTAGGGTTTGCTAGGGTTTCCATTTCCTTTCAACTTTTAGTTTCTTTCTGAGTTAGCTTTCATCCATCATAGTTAAAAGATTCTTCTAAGAGCTCATAGAAGTTGGTCTAAGCTCCTAACAGACTTGTGCCAGCTGATCAAGTGACAGTTGCGCAAGAGCTAATACTTGTGCATATAGCACTATCACTTCCAAGTTTGTTACGAACTACCGGGTTGATAAAAGTAAAGAAGGGAGTCCTAGAAGTTGCAGCATTATTGTTGCAATACTGGAGCCCACCCTCTTTTTGGCGCCATTGCCGAGGAAGTGTCAAAGTATTGGTGATTGTTGCTTTTCTTCTATTTTCCACTACAACCTTATGCTAAGTAGTTTATTTCAACAAGAGTAGAGTAGTTTTTTATTTCCATTTTGCAATTTCATTTCCACAAAAGTAGATTAGACATTTCCTGCTTTCATTTCATTTCAGCATTCGTAGGCTAGATATTTCCCACTTTCATAGATTAGCATTTCAATTCTGCAATTTCAATTCTGCAAGCGTAGTCTAGCATTTCATTCCTACAATTTCATTTCAGCAAATTAGATTAGTCCTTTCCTACTTTCATTTCAATTCTGCATTTTCATTTCAGTAAGATAGATTTTAGTTAGTTGCAATTCAATCTATTTCAGTTTTGTAGGTACAAGTAGAAAAAAAGCAAAAATCAACCAAAAAGGTTTCCTTTCATGCCTTGTAGGAGTAGAGATAAGTCAAAAAAATATTTGCACAACACCCCCATTGCTCCACACAGCCAACCTTCTCTCTTCTTCGATGGTTGGGATTAAGAAGAACCCCTAGGTGGGCAACAAGATATATTTGAAGAACCTCCAGGGGAGAAGAAGAAGAAAACATTCCTCTAGAGAAAATGGCTACAAATAGAAATGTTGGGAGCGGTACCTTATCCAAAAACGAATTTGCAAATCAGATGGAAGATTTCAAGAGTGAGGTGAGGCAGTTTCTTGCCATGCAACTGGATACCTTGCAGATCCAAAGGAAGCAAGAGGAAGCCGAGAGGGCTTTGGCCATATTTTGTCCCAAGTGCACTAGAAAGCATCCTAGGAACAAATGTCCATTGCACTCCATAGAAGTGTGTTTTGTCTGTGAAGAAGACCATCCTATGAATCAGTGCCCTTCCTTACCTAGGCTTAAAGTTGCATATCAGAGGGCCAAAGGCGCCATTGAACCACTCTATTATATGAACCAAAGGAGGCCACATGGACCAATACCTCACTAGCAGAGAATGCAAGGGACATCCCAGACTTATTACAACCCCTATCAAGCCACTTCCACGCCTTCTTGGGGTCCCCCTACTCATTCTTCCTGGTCCACACCCCCTCCTTGGTCGTATCCATCTCCATATTATGCCCAACCAGCTGCTCATCCATTTCACCCCTGCGCTCAGCCACAACTTCAATGGAATGCACCTCATCAAGGGTGGAGGCCCCAGTACAACACTCCTCCCGCGCCTTTTCCTCTACCACCTTCTCCACTGCAACCATCGCCTCTTGCTCCACCAAGGCAACCCCAAATGCTTGCTCAACTGAACTCGAACCCAAATAACAAGCAAGCTTAGCAAGTATATAGTGGGAAACCACCTGCCCAACCACAACCCCATCCACATCCATCTCAAATATACAACCCCACTCAACTACCCATACCACCATTTCCAAACCTGCACATTGGAGTAGCTCAACCTAATTACAATGCTGAGGCACAACATGTCCAAAAAACACCTCTTGAGCTCAATGATATTCACCATAGCTCAAGAATATTATTGCAAAAAAAAGATTATATTGACAGCATTGAAGGACCACATCCAGCAAAAGGATATTCAAAAGAGGAGATCAAAGGACCATGGGCTGCACTTGATAAAGAGAAGACAACAGAATCAGAGATCGAGAGAGCTCCCTCATGGTTACCATCAAATTATCCATGTATTCAAGAGAAAAATCAACAAAAAGAGGAAGATGAGAAGGTCATGGTGGAAGGTGACATGAAGAATGATCTAGATCAGCAAAAGGACCAAGGATATCAGAGCTATATTGAGCTATGGTTCCAGACGGTCACTAAGTTGCAACAATACTCTCTTTCTTAGCTATGCTTGATCCCTTCAAAGTCAAATCATTTGGTCTCTGAAATCTGGATAGCTGTCAAAGCATGCATTTCAAGCCCCCACATCATTTTGTCTCTAATCTCGATGTGCACATGGCTCCATTGGAAGTATTCTTATACTTGAATTTTTTTTTTTTCAAGTAAGGTAGGGTAGAAAAAAAAAAGAAAAAAGAAAAAAGAGAAAAAATGAAAATAAGAGGAAAATAAAAATCTAAGCTGAAAACCTCCCAGGAGGCGCCTCAGATTGGCTCATTGATTGAAAACCTCCATGAGGTGGTCGATGGATTGGAAATAAGTGAAAAGAAAGAGAATAAGATCCTTGGGTGAAAACCTCCCTTGGAGGCACCCAAGGCAGGCAATTAGGGTGAAAACCTCCATGAGGTGCCCTAGTTGTTTTCAAAAAGAAAGAGAAAAAGAAAGAAGAAAAGAGAAAAAGAAAAATAAACCTAATTTTTGTTGAATAATTGTAGGTTGCAGGAAAGACATTGCAGGTTAGGAGGATCGCACAAAACAAGGACAGAGGTCAGCACCAGGCTGCCAGTATCCCTCACCATCCATTCCTCTATGACCACTACCCTTTCCTAAGAGTTGGTCTCATTCGGACTAAGATTTCCCCTTTTACAAGAAGTTTTGTGTCTTCTATAGGAAGCCTATAAACAAGCCAAAATCAATCTCAGAAGAGGATCCGAAGGTTGAGAATCTATCCATGAGACTTGTAAACATCCCTGTTTCCATCTCTCACCCTTCTCCTTCATTTTTTCCACCTCATTGTGCTTCTTTTATGAAAAATGTGTTTTCTATAGGAAGTTACTATAGAAATTACAGAAAGCTAGAAATGGATTTTAAAAAGCAGTTTGGCGAACATGATAGCTTCATAAAGGGTTTATAAATCCTCCAGTAGTCTTCAAACCCCTCTTCCATCATTTCCATGCCTGCATCACAGCCCAAGCTCATTTTTTCTTACTGTGCAAAAAACTGCAAAATGCTTTGAAACAGAAATACATGGAGCATAATTCTTTTTTTCCCTAACTTGAAAACCATGCATCCATTTACAAAACTGTTTTATGGGGAGTTGTATAGGGATCATGGCAACATGCCCGAGCAATTTCAACTAATTCCAGTGCACGGTTTCCAAGAAATTAGCCTCCATCACCTTTAGCTATTATTGCATTTTTTCCATATCCGTGCATCCATTTCAAAACGTGTTTCATGGGGAGATGCATATAGGTGGTAGTAACCTACCCAAGCAATTTCAGCCAATTCCAATGCACGGTTTTCGAGAAATTGACCTCTGTCACCTTCATCCATTTTCAATTTTTCTTGAAATCCGTGCATCCATTGACCACAATTTTGCTATGGGAGGTGCATAATGATGATAGAAACATGTTCATAAAGTTTCAAGTCAATCTGATCTATCGTTTGGGAGCTATGGAGAAAAGAAGTTGTTGTCCTACAAAAATCTAGCATCATCAGCTTGAGGGTGCAAATCTGAACGTGGAAACAGATTCCTGCAACTTAGATCTAGCCAGAAGATACCTGCACAAGAAAAATAGCCACGTATCAGCAACCAAACTAGCATGCATCCATAGAAACAAATGCATGCAGCAGAAGGAAAGGCCACAACACCTCACAACAACCACATTCGACTTCCAAGTACGTGACTAAACTCATTCCTTTGTTGCATAAATGTAATTTAAGAACTGCGTGAACAATGAGATAGTTGTGATTAAAAAAAATTGGTGTCCAGCTAACTAGCCACCCTCATCCAGTTCAAACAACACTCGGTGGGTGTAATCAACATGTGTGCTCAACCATCTCAGGAAGAAAACTGAAAACAGGTAGTGGTGGCTGTTTAAACTCCAACGCAATTAATGGAAATGATTACATGTAGAGAACATACAGTTCATAATAACACTGCAGTGGGGACCAACAGTTTGCATGGGGCCAACGTGCATTTGGTCAGCTCACCCTCCATCAACAGAAGTCTCTATGAACAACCAATCGAACTCATCTTTGAAATACTCTTACCACCATTATTTCCATTTTATCACCGCCCTACAGCTGCAACAAGCTCCATACCACCTCCATAGTAGCGAACCAGTCTTTCTCAGTCATTTTTCAAAACCCTCCTGCTTATCGGTCTCTACAGGAAGTACAGTTTCGTTCTATAGGAAACGAGAGCCCTCACTAGGAAGGCTTCTATAGGAAAGGCAGAACAACTACGAAATAGGAAAACCTGGGATTTTCGTTGAATTTGGAGCTCCAGATGAGGTAGGCTTGAAAAAACTCCTCTATGCATGGTATGTTTATGCAAGGTGGTGAATTGAAAGGCATCAGATTGAAAAATCAGAGAAAAGTCTGCCTGTGTAGTGGAAGTGAAAGTCTACCTGCATATTTCACTGAGTTTACCCAGTTTTTTTCTCTGCATCCAAAATCTCCTCCTCATTTTTAATTTTCCTGTAAAGAAGATACATGTAGCAGCAGAGGCCAACTTGTGTGTGTAAAAGAAAAAAAAAACCTGAATTTACATATCTATTTATGTGCTGAGAAAAGACCATGCGTCCTTATGCTATTTTCTGTAAAAAAAAATAAAAAAAAAAATCATAAACAAACAGTCAAATTCTTGGTGACAACAGTTTTCAAACAGGGGAATTACTGCCATTTGATGTTGTAAGGAGCACATGAAAAATTCCTTCTTGGGTTCAGAAAAAATCGAATTCAGCTATCCTTTGTTTCAGTGATTGACTGTGTTTTTTTCCACCTAAGCATTTTCTTTACTGGTTAAAACACAAACTCAACACCATGCAAACTGAAGAAATTGAGAAGAACATTGATGAGGGAGCACAAGACATTCAAGCAGAGGGAAAAACAGAGGAAGAACAGAAGGGAAAAGAGGAATTTGACAGGACTGTTGAGCTTAAAACAGAGAAAGAAATAACTCCAGAAACAACAAAGGAAAAAAGGACAAAGGTTGGCAAGAAAAAGGCCAAGAAAGCCCAAAAGAAGGCTAGAACAGTCAAGGCAAGCACCCAACAAGAGAAAGAACAGACGCACCCTGAGATATCAGCAACACACACAGAAACAATTAACACAGGGATTTCTATAGGAAGCAAGGAAAAAGAACAAAAAGAGGAGAAATCACCTGAGATATTGGCAAGGGAGGCAGCAGTTGTGCTTGCTGCATTAAATACACCTGCAAAACAAAAAGAAAAGAGAAAAGGGCAGGCCTCCATGTATTTTAAGGCCAGGAAAAGCGCAAGAATTCAAACAAGAAAAATAGGAGGAGCAGTGAAAGGACATGGACAAGAAGGTAGAATTTTATGGCACACATAAGTAGACCACATCAGAAGCTTGGGATGATAAGGAGGCCACCAGGGCCATCAAATATGAAGAGATAGATTAGTTGCTCAGAGGATGAGCAAAACTTTCAGTAGGGGGTGATGATGAGCCCCAAAAATGGATAATTATATGGGCTCATTTATCCTCTTAATTCGACGTAATCCACCATTCTCATTAGTTTATTGCATGTTTTTTTATTATATTTGTGCTAATAGAGTGAATTGGGTTAGTCATTATGCCAACAAGTCTATTGTGTGCTTTATGTAGTTTTTTGGTCAATTTTGAGACAAAATCAAAGGTTTAATGAGCACTTGGCAGCCAAATTTGTGGAAAAACAAGGAAGAGGATTTGTAGGAAGGTGTCCCCTTCATTTATGAGCCCTTACCTTCAATTCTCCATCAAAAAATTGGAGCACAAGGGGCAGCCAAGCAAGTCAAGTAGGACTGCTGTTAACTGCAAGTTTTGGCAGCCGAGTTCCTAAAGTTTAGGAGGGCCGTTGGGGTCCTCAATTTGTATAAATAAGAAGGCTTAGGGCCTCATTTCAGTTAGTCATTTGTTAGTTAGTTTGTAGTCAGTTTTTAGGTAGGATTTAGTCAGATGTTAGTTAGATTTTAGTCAATAGGTTAGCTCTGCATTTCAACACATTTTCAAGCTTTTGCTTGTAGACAGTTTTTGGGATGTAACTATATTTTTGATCAATAAAGATGAATCCAGCTTTGCACCAGATCTAATCTCTCATAAGAGGCTGTAGCTCTTGGGGTTGGGCCCAACCCAAGTGCCCAATACCTCATTTGTGTACTTTTATGTGTCTTTGTTGCATTCATAGAATAAATTTTGTTATTTAGATTAAGATCTTGCTTTGCTACTTAGGTTGTTTCTGATGCTTAAAGTAGCTTTTCATGCTTCAGGTTAATTTGATATTTTGTTAAAGGAAAATATCTTTAGAAAAGGCCATAAAGAAACCCTTGATCTCACCTCTCCCTCCTTGGGACCATGAGCTGAGACCAAGGTGTCCTTGCTGCCACAAAAACATTGTTTTTTCCTCTTCATGCAATTGCTAGTGTTATATTTTTAGTTAGGAAAGTTGGTACCAGTTGTGATTACATGCTTAGATCCATTCTCGCTTATTTTTCATCGTTATCTTGCACGATCTTCTACCAATAAATTTATGTTCATCATGGTTGCTGGTTTCTAGGTCAAAATAGGTCAAAATAGTTAGATCTTTGGTTTGCATAGTCTTTGTTTAGTTAGTTTTGGAAAATAGTGTGCAGAACACCTATGATGCCTTCCCGCCTACCTTTCCTCCATCAAAAAACCTGCTCCAACCCCCTAACTTATATTCTTCCCTTTCATTTGCCACCCCTTTTCCAATTTGACCTAATTTCCATATCTTTGTGCAACCTTGCTCCCTCCATCCTTGAACCAAATCTGATCGCTTTAACCACTCTTCATCCTCATTCACCAAGTCCTATACCTCCTCACACCCTTATCTCACCTCCATACCCACTTTCCCACCGTTTTTCCACCATCATCCCTTCAAAATTCCCTTTCGGAACATCCTATAGAAACATCCTGTAGAAGCTACAAAAGATCCTATAGAAGCTACAGTACATCCTGTAGAACCCCTGCAGACTTCCTGTAGAAGCTCACGAAAGTAGTTTTTTGAGATCCGATCACTATGAAACTCTCTGAAAGGGTGATAGGGACCCCTTAAGCCCTCTTCTCACCTTCCCAACCTCCTGCAAGAATTTCCTTTCGCCAATCACCCTCTGCACAGTCAAAAACAGTTAAAGCACATACATAATAATTCTGACAACTTACTCAAAAATACAAAAATATGTTCTTTTTCTAGATTTTATTGTAGAATTAGCTTAGTCACATGCATTTTACCTTTCTAAAAGTCAATGGCGTCCATTTCCACTACTTTCATCTCTTTTCTTGCACCAGTAGGGTTAGCTGGTAAAACTAGGGTTTGCTAGGGTTTGCATTTCGTTTCAGCTTTCAGTTTCTTTCTGATTTAGCTTTCATCCATCACAGTTAAAAGCTTCTTCTAAGAGCTCATAGAAGTTGGCTTAAGCTCCTAGCAGACTTGTGCTAGCTGATCAAGTGACAGCCGTGGCAAGAGCTAGTACTTGTGCATATAGCACCATCGCTTCCAAGTTTGTTACGAACTACCGGGTTGATAAAAGTAAAGAAGGGAGTACTAGGAGTTGCAGCATTATTGTTGCAATACTGGAGCCCACCATAGGGCTGGATAAATGACTAAGCTCTCTTGTGGCCCCCTATGGAAAGAAAACAACAAGTGGGAGATGTTGGGTTGTGTTATATTCTTTCCATGACTAGCCCACGTAGTTAACCTGGTGGGTTAGAGGGGGGCAGAGCCCCCCCTTTGTTGTGCTGATTGCATAGCCAGGGGGGGGGGGGGGGGGGGGTAGGGTCACAAGGGTTTTGAGGGGTGTAGGTAACCCCCCTCTATGGGGTTCGGGGCATCGCCCCAGAAAATTTTGTTTTTTGGACCCTATATTAGGTTGGGCGGACCTACCTATGGTTTTGTGCATGTTTTTCACACATGGTTTTGGATGCGGTGGTTTTCGGTCCATGGTATTGGATGCTTCGGCATGTATAAATATGTATTGTAACATTGTAAGGAACATAACGAAAAATCAAGCTAGTAGTCCCGGTTTTGAGATCCATGAGAAAATCTCTGTGTATATCTGTTTTATGTGTTATGCTCTCGCATTGTTTATTTTCTGTGTTTTAGAATTTGTATGTAGGTAATTTCTATACGGGGTTATAACCTACAAATTGCATATTTGTACCTAATATTATTTATTTTTTTGGAATATTATGAGAATAATGAGAAAATTATGAAGATTTGCAGGAGGAGATAATTGAGGGACTTGCTCCCTACTATAGGAGGATCAATATTAAATAATAAACCTTCCTAATGAATATATTAAAGTTAAAAATACATTATTTAATGCAAAAGAAAGGTTTGATGTGTTGAAGTATAGTCAAATGGATCTTAAAATATGTTTAATTTAGAGGCATGGGCCTTAATTTATGTCTAATTTAGAGGCCCATCATCATGCTTGGAATTTGAACTTCTTAGTTTACCAGAGGGAAAATGCATAATTGGATTTATTATTGTATACTAGTGAGTGTACAACATTTGGTTGTATCACATGAGCTAATTTCCTCATAATCCCACAAGAAAATAGGAGAGAGTGCAGGCAGAGCGAGTGCAAACAACTCGAGTGTAAGAAGAGAGAGTGCGGGTAGAACGAGTGCATGCAGAGTGTGTATAGGCAGTGTGAGTGCAGGTAGAGTGAGTGCAGGAAGATTGAGTGTACGCAAAGTGAGTGAAGGTAGTGCAAGTGGAGTCAGAGCAAGTGCAATCTAAGTATTGGACAAAGCATCCTTGGAGGGGGATCAATATTGCAGTGTAGGTTGAGCTTCAAGGATTGAAGTTGTCATTGTATTAGATCAATTTTCTCATCTGATATAATACAAGTAGAGGGGTTTTTCCCAATTGGGTTACCCAAGAAAAATATTGTGTTCATTGTGATTGAATCATTATATGTGTTTCTATTGTATGTTTTATCTTCTGCAGGTTGAGTAAAATAAATTTGTTTCTATTGTTTTCAATATGAATTCATTAGCAGCCACAAATTTTGAGCTATTTCTACACAAAATATTTCATCCCTCTTGGAAATTGATATATTCAGAGTTACGTGGATCTAGGATGGTTTTAGTCGTGTAAAGCCACACAAAAATTGTCTAACATATGATTAATATAATCATTTTAAATATGTCAAATATGTCTATTATTAATGTGATGAATTCCTTCTCTTCTACATCTCATGTACATCAGGCTTGAATGTTTATTAAACACTTGATACAACACATGACTCCTCACACAAAAGACATATTTGAACTTGAGTTAATTGATAAATCTTGTCACGAAATTTTCGTTGTGCATTATTCATATCTGAATGAGACTTACAAGTTGCGTTTGGGCATAGATAACTCGTAAATATCATTTTTTCATAATATTTTGTTTTGCACCTTCTACTATTCTTGATTGGATTGAATATTGTCATCTTTGCTGATATGCTCTTTGTTATTCCTCTTTTTTGTTTCCTCTATTTTTCATGTTCTTCATTTTTCATTCCCTCTATCTTTTCTTGTTGATTTCCTTTTCATTGTGTATTTTCTTGTATTATTTACTCTTGATGCTATTCAATTTCTATTTTTAGTGGGTTTTTTGTCGATATAATTTTTTATATTCTCTTTGATCTGTTTTTTTCATTCATTTTTTCCGTCATTTGATCTTTCTGTTGTTTATTTTTCATTTTTTGTGACTATATTTTTTTATATGCTCTATGCTTCTCCCTTTGTTGTTGACACTCTTTAGTAATTACCTTTTCTTATGCCTTTCTCTATAGACTTGCTCTTTGTTGTTCATTACTATTCAAAGTTGATCTTGATTAATGATTACTATGGATCTAGGCTCTTTGTTGTTCATTTCTATTTAATATAGATCTAGGTTGATAATTGTAGTAACAAATGAATCAATGCCCAATTTCAATAATTACTTTGTTCAAACACTGAAATCAATTCACATTATTAATCTTATACATTGTTAATTTTCTTTTATAGTTTTTATATGTTTATCGATTATATGTTTTGAAATGTAAATATTTATTAATCATTATTAGTTATATTTATTTTATGTGATATGTATATTATTTGTTTTTTTGTTGTAAAGTGTTGCTTTTAATTTATAATAAACAAAATTACACATAACAACTCACTTGAATAAATTTAATATTTCTATTATTTTAATTTTTTATTACTTTTTTAATTGAGTCATAATTATGGTTTATTGATATTAATTTTTTGATCTAATGCTTCATGGGCTACAACATATCTTCCATATTGAGTGGACATTTAAATATTTACACTCATTTACAGACATGTTGTAGCAGCTACAACCACCCTCCAAAATTTTTCCTTCGCTTCGTTTTGGATCCTCCCCACCAACCATCATCAATAGCATGTCTTGCACTGTCATGTACATGAGCTTCAGTGCTTTTCTAGGAGATTTCCAACCTGTGCATGATAACTGATTTCATTCCCCTCACAGGCTGTTCCTCTAGACTTGTTCTAGTTGCAGGCTGAGTAGCTCCCTCACTAAATTGCACAATTCTGGAGGGGAACTAGTCTTCCCTCCAGAAATTACGCAATCCTAACTGGCAGCCTGTTGGGCTCAGAAACTGTGCAATCTTGTCTCTCAACCTTTCAAGTGAAAACTGCGGAATATGGCCTAGTAGGACTGCTCAACCCAGAAATTGCGCAATCTTGGGTCAAAGTCAACTTTTACTCCCAGAAATTGCACAATCCCTCTCGGTAGCCAGCCCAACTCCCTCCTAGAAATGCGCAAATTTCTCCCTCAAGAAAGCAAGTTGTTGCATGTGCCATCAGGTTGATCAGTTCCACCCGGGACTGAGAAAAATTGACTTGCATGCATGGGTTGTTTTTCTTGAAATAGAAAAATCAACATGCAAATATCATCCCTAGATTTTAGAGAGCTATTTTTAGCAGTAGGAGGTTACATGCAAAGATCATTTTAGAATCTTTCATCCTCGCTTTTTCCTAGATTTGTGGCATGCACGTCATGAGCATCAAAATTATTTATTAAATGCTTCAGAGCTCACTTATTCACAACAATCTTGAAGCTCTGACATCCCACAACACATCCAGGAGTCTTCAACACATCCAGCTCAGCTATTTCCGGGTAAGCCTGCTTAACATGTCTTTTGCATCATTTCTATCGTTTTTGGTGTTTTGGATTGTATGAGTGTTGTCTTCTTGATTTATGTGAAAGCTTGTTGTCATTTGCATGAATATTATCTTGTACTAGCACCATTTCATTTTTCATTAACATCTCATTGTTGTGACATGCATGACACTGTTTTGCACAAACAGTCGCCAATTCGGAGACTCGCTTCACACATGCACGCTATTCCATTTTATGAATCTTGCATTCATTTCTTGCATACATGATCATTTACTCTTGCTTACACTTAGTATCGCCATGAATTCACATCCATATTTGCTTTTAGTTACCCGTCGGCAGGTCTGGGCAACCTTAGCCTAGAATTTGCCTCAGCAAGACAGTATTGCGCAATCCTGAGAGGGAAGGCTCTACCTTCCTCCTAGAAAATGAGAATTTATGCCCGTAGACTATCCTCCAGTCTTGCATTGTACAATTTTGAGAGGCAGTGACTATTGGCCTAGAAAATTATGTAATGCATTCACTGGGCCTACAACCCTTGCTAGCTAAAATTGCACATTTCCCAATCCCAAAACTGAGTAGACTAGTCTAGATTATGCATTGCATAATTCCAATAGTTAACCAACCTCCCAACAGTCTAAACTACCATTACATAGTTTCAGTAGTCAATCTCCCATCTTGCCAGGAAAAATTGCACAATCCTTGCCTGTCAATCCCCAGGTATGTTGCATGTCGTTCCTCAAGTTTTCTTTGCTTTTAGCTAATAGATTTCTTGCCATGCATGTCTCCATGTCTCCAGATCTAGTATGTGTTCATCCACCTCTCAACAGTTCAGGATCAATGGCCTCCAAGATGGTAGGATCAAAGGACATCGACAGAATTGCAACTGGAGTAGTAGTTGAGCGAGTGTCTACAAGTTTGCCAATCTATGAAGACACCAAGATGATTGTAGACAAGGACATCAAGATGAAATTGAAAGAGTTCCATGATTTATTCTCAGGTACTTTTGGGGAATATCTCGAAGACCGCGAAGTCTATGTGAAAATTCACAAGTCCGACTTGTACCGGATTGCATGAAGGTATCCCATGTTCCCATGCGCAGACATTATACATTGGATCATCTCGCACACTGAACCCGAGATGATGACATTGAGAAGTGTCAGTGGGACGGAGATTGATACCTTCAGGGCACAATATTATGAACAAATGTACCATTTGTCGAAGCCATTAATCACCATGCAGACACCTTTCATCCTACCTAGTAGCAATGCCAACTCTAGGGATATCTTGAAGAACTGAGTAAAGGAGCTGGTCAAATTCAAGATGACACCCAACCAAGTTTACAAGACAAAGATACTTCGGAAGGTGTATCAATACTTGGTCATATTTTCATGTCACTTGTATGGTCAAGAGAGTACGGAAACCTTCCCCTAGATTTGGGTGATCTCATTGGACCAGCTGGCCAGTGAAGGCAAAGCATGCAACTGGTTTGACGTGTTGGCTCACAGGCTGAAGGAATAGGTAACAAGAGCTAGACAAATTCCCAAAGGACATCAATTAGAAATCTATATGTTCTCTTACATCTTGGATGCAATCTGTGCTTGTAAGGAGATCCCGGGCTTGAAGTGGCATGTACATTGGCGAAGATCTTTATGAATACTTATTATAAAATGTTGTCCAAATTTAGCTTTAGAGGAGTCATCACACAATTTTCAGATCATTTTTTCACCCCGGTGTATAAGATGATATTTGAGCAGTATCCACCTTGCATGTCCAAGGCAGTAGTGGAGGCACTAATCGACATAGCAAATTGGTACGCCACACTGTTCAGGACCTTCATACGGATGTACAATGCTGAGAAGCATCCACATGTTTTGCCAAAGTTTTCCATGGACAATATTGTCATGTAGGAAGTATTGTATCACATCTCAGCAAGATTGTCAGTTAGGCTGCACCAGAAAAAGAAGGCACCTTGACCTGCTCTTCCATTGTGGATCGGGTTATACGAGATACAGAACCTCAAGCATGCAGATGTCGAAACAGAGGAGATCAAGAAATATCATTTCGATGCCCAAAGATTCAATCCATATGACCCACACTGTATTGTGAAATATCACTACACGAGAGTTTCAGTGGATCCACGAGGCATGTTATTGGCGGAGGAAGACCCATGGAGATATTGTTACAGTTTCTCCAGAGCAAGATTTTATAAGCGGTTCTCATGTCAGAAAAATGTCCTCCACATGGCTCATCATGGCAAGCTTTAAGTATTTCTAGTATTCCATCCTCTCGAACACATCTTCTAATGATAAGATCTGGTCCTATTTTGTATAACTCTTCATTTATCCATGAATAAGATGTGATATTGTGGACTATTCTTCTCTTTTCTCTAGGAGACAAATGAAATGGCATTTTTCCTGTAGCTAAATAGTTAGCAATATCTGCATACCAAGGTGATTTAGTAGATACTACAAAAAGATATTCATCGGAAAATTTATCCTCTATAGGTTGATCATTATTATCATTTTTAAATTCTAGATAAAAAGTTGGCAACTGTGTTCTATTTTTCGGGCCTATCTAGAATGGTGAAGTTGGATTCTTGTAGCAATAAAAGCCATCTGGTTATTCTTCCATTAGTGACTGGTTTATTCATTATGTATCTAATGGGAGAATAGTTTCTGTGAACAAAAGTTTCATAGCCAGTTATGTAATGTATGAACTTGGTAATGTCATGAACTACAACTAAAAACTCCTTCTTAGTTACAGTGTAATTTAACTCTGTGGGAGTTAAATGTTTACTAGTATAATAGATTTCATAAGGCGTAAGATCTTTTTGTCCTAACACAGCTCCTAAGGCTGAATATGAAGCATCCATTGAGATATGGAAAGGTAATTTCCAATTAGGTCCTTTTAAGATAGGTGCTTTAGAAATTCTCTTTTTCAAAGTTTCAAAGGCAGCTTGAAATTCATAATCCTAATTGAATTCACAGTCCTTGGTAAGTAATTTAAAAAGTGGAGATGCAATTTTTGTGAGGTTTTCTATAAATCTTCTATAATATCTAGTAAAACCAAGAAAACTTCTAACATCTCGTTGGAAATTTGGCACTGATAATTTAGAAATGACCTCAACTTTAGATGAGTCCACCTTAATTCCATCTCCTAAAATATGGTGACATAAAACAATTCCTTCGTTAAACATCATGAAACATTTTTCATGGATTAACGAGAGATTTGTTTCTTTACATATTATTAATACATTTTCTAAATTTTCCAATGCCTAATTAAAAGAATCCCCATAGACTGTGAAATCATCCATGTACACTTCTACACAATCGTGAATAATATCAGAGAAAATTCTGAGGACTGCTCTTTGGAATGTTGTTGTAGCATTGCATAATCCAAAGGGAAGTACTCAATAAGCGTAAGTCCCCCATGGACAAGTGAATGTGGTTTTATCTTGATCTTCAGGGGCTACTTGAATCTGGTTATATCCACTGAACCCATCCAAAAAGGAAAAATACTTTTTCCCTGCTAATGTGTCTAAAAATTGATCTATGAAAGGTAGTGGAAAGTGGTCTTTTAATGTTGCTTTATTCAATTCCCTGTAATCAGTGCATACTCTCCATTTTCCATTTTCCTTTGGAACAATTACTAGGGGTGAAACCCACTGACTGTCGGATATCAGATAGATGAAATTTACATTGAACAACTTTTGTAATTCCTCCTTAACAATTTCTTTTAAATTTGGGTTCATTCTTCATTGAGGTTGTCTAATTGGTCCTACACTATGTTCAATGTAGATATGGTGTATGCAGGTTTTAGGATCAATCCCCATCATATCTGTGTATTCCCATGCAAAAGCAGAAGAATGTTTCTATAAAGTTTCTACCAATTGATTCTTTTGTAATTCTTTCGGGTTTTCATTAACATTCAAAGTTTTACCTGGAAAGGTCTCTATCAAAGAATTCCCAAATTTTTCCATAGAGAGAAATGATACCTGCTTAGATGACAGATACTCATTTCGTCTACGATCATAATGTGAGGAAGATCCATTATTTTCCAATAGGTTTAAAATTTGGTCTTCCTCTCTTACTTGTTTAGTAGTAAAAATAGGTTATATATCATCTTCATCATCTATCCAATATTCATTCTCTGTTCCTATTGTTTTTCTTGCAGGAGGATATAATATAACTTTTTTTGTATAATTTCCATTTGAGATAAACATGTCACCTGATCTACACCTGATGAAAGCATCAGTTATGGCTAACCAAGGTCTTCCTAGGATTAATGGATGTCCTCATAAATTATCCTTGGGTGTTAGGACCATGAAATCAATAGGATATTCCCAAGAATCTAAGGATACACAAACATCTTCCAACACAGCGTCAGGTTTAATCACAAACTTATTTGTTAATTGTAATAAGGTTGGTGTGTATTGAAGGTTAGGAAGCCTAAGTGTGTCCATAACTTGTTTATTCATTATATTTATGGTTGTTCCTAGATCAATCAGTGTGTTTTGTATTTCGGTTCCATTGATGTGAATTTTTACAATGGGGCTTCCTAGATCTAAATATTTTTGAATTGTCATCTTCCCCATCATAATGTCTATAATTTTCCTGACTAACTGAATCCTTTTGATGTCTTTTATTTTTCTTCCTGATCTTTGAGTACTTAGTTCTTTAATTGTTTTCACAAATATCAGTATTTCTTTTATGGCTTGTAATAAAAGAATCGTAATACAGATATTTCTCAATTCATCCATCATATTATAATCAGGCAAGACAATTTTGTTTTTCTACTCCTTCATCAATTTTCAACCATTCAGCGAAAGGTGGTCTAATTGATACTGAGGGTTGTTCTATGATAGGAGTATTTATTGGAACATTTTCTGTTTTTTCATTCGCTTTTTGAGGGAGAGATGTCTCTCCTTCTTTCGATTGATTTTTGTGTTTTTGAAGAGATGGTCTTGTTTCCTGAATGACAACAGGGGGATTTCTTTGTAACCCTCTTCCAGAACCTAATTGGACGTTATTTAGATCTAGTGGAATTATTACATAAGTTTGAGGATTCTTCCCTTCCATGTTTTACACAGGTTGTTGTGGTATTTATTGTTAGGATTCGCATGTGGTTGAGCAGGTAGTTTATTTGGTTTTTGTGGAAATGGTAGGGAGAGTTGTGGATTTTGATTTTGAACTTGGATTTGAGGTAATTGATTAGCTTGGGGAATTTGATTAGATTGGGGTAGAAATTGTGGTGGAAGATATGATGGTGAATATTGTTGATATTGAGCATAGGCCCCATAAGGATTTTTCTATCCTTGATTCCAGGATTGTGACTATAGTTGAGCCCAAGGATGCCAAGATGGATTCCAATTATTTTGTGAAGATTGAGAAAATTGTTGTGGTTTGAACCCTTGTGGTTGATTTGGTTGGGGATTCTACCATGGTCTTTTGGATATAAAGTAATGAGGGTCTACTTGTTCTAGTATTCCTTCATCATTAAATACAGTCTTGAGACTTGGTAAAGAAGGACATTCCTTAGTATCATGATTATCTACACATATGGCACATGTTTCTATGGATTTTGAATCTAAGGGAACTCACTTACAACATGTTTCTTTCAACATTTGGGACAGAAAATAGATAGTGCAACATTTTCAGATTTTTGCTTGTTTTGTATTTTAAGGATGTCTATCTACTCACTTAGACTGCCTCAAATATTTGTTTTAAAGGTATCAAGCAAACTTCCTATTTCAGCCCTACTATAGATTTATTAATTCTTGATAAGAGAGGGTCTCTAGGACTCCTTCCAACTCATACTTTACCCCTTGAGATATGTCCACATAAATCACAAATATATGCAATAGTAATTGAGAAATATCTCCTTTCCCAGTTAAGTTAAGGAGATCAATCCATTCATCTTTAATATCTTTGATCAAGAGGTATTTTAAAGTTTCCTCATCCAAATTATCCATTTTTTCTCTTTTAACATTGTAGACAAATCTTTCTACTAAATCTTCAAGATTTTCATCTTCCTTTTGTGTCATCTTGAAGACTTCATCTTTAAGGTTGCTAGGCATACAATAATCTCTATATTTGCCTAAGAAAGCCTCTTTCATTTGTCCCCATGTTGTTATAGAATGCACTCCTAGACTCATGAACCATTTTAATGTTGAATCCTTTAAGGTAGCTGGGAAAATTTTCAGTTTTTGAGCATCATGCAGATAGTCATATGATCTGCATAATACCTCAAATTCAAAGAGAAATATCTTTGGGTCTTCATTTATTTTTCCATGGAAATTAGGAAGAATTGAGGGTGATATATTTTTCATTATGAGGGTTGTATCTTCCTTAAGAATAGGAAATCCAAAAGGATATTGGTTTCCTCTACCTCTACCCCTCCTCTCTTCCTATCTCCACCTCCTCCTCTCCCTCTACCTCTACCTCCTCCAATCCTATTTTCCTCACCATTGACATTATGTACCTCTCCTTCCCCTTCTTCAGCCATGATAGATTCCTCATAACTAATATAGGGTTCTTCTAATTCTTCTGGTTCTTCTATCAATGGCCATTCAAAATAAGTTTCTTGTTCCCCTTCTTCACTAGGAACTTATAATTCTTCTCCCAAAATTTGTTCACCAATGGAGGAGAGAAAAATTACTTTTGTAGTTGGGGATATAGGATTTTCATCAATTACAACTTCAGTAGATGAAGTAGGTGAAGTTATGGATTGGATTTCTGATCTTGAGACTTCAAGAAGTCTTTGTCATCGTGCAAATGGGATTCGGGTTTGAGTAGATGGTGTGGAATCTCGAAATCATGCTAAAGTGAGTGGGTTTGTGGGAATTAGACTTCTTCCTCACCCTACAAATCTACCTCTAGAGTCTCTATCCCTACACATATCATGTTTTGAATTAATGATTTTTTTCTTTCTTAACTTCTATTTGTACTTCCCTGGCAATGATGCCAAAATGTTTGGACAATTTAATGTCCTTAAATTGTCAATCATAAATTATTGACCAGGGTAGATATAATAATGAAGCACAGGTGCACTATATGTGCTAAAAGTTATTTTATGTCGTTATGTTCCTATTAGAGTCTAAACTTAGAATTAGTGTGGAGATGGTATTGTTGATTATATTAATGTATTGATCCCTAAAGTTGTTAGCTAGTTTTCTCAGGAATTATTCTCTATTGAATCAGTGTATGGATGGTATGACAATGATTCTAGACTTTACTTTTGTTAGACTGTTTTGGATTTTTATCTTGAATTTTTATACTGTAGCCAAATCTAAAGTACGATGTGCAAGAGGGATCTATTCTATCAAATTGTAAATGAATAATGTTTGAATTTGACTGCCAAGGAAAAGACTCTCACTCTTTGTTATAGACATTTTTTGGCACTTCAACCCCAATCACAAATGTCCATAAACTGAGGGATCTTAAGTCCCTACAAGGGTTTCTTCACTGCCTAAAGGAACAAGGTCAACTGATTACATCATCTCCCAGAAGTTTTCCACTGAAAACTGCTCATAAATGGTCAAAACTGGACCATACTGAAACCTCCATGCAGAGGGTGCGATGCATATCACCTTCGCAATGTACAGGGTGCGATGCATACTATTTTTCTCCTCTGGAGGGTGCGATGGTCGGGAATGGACAAATGGTAGGGACCAAAATGTGAGGTGGAAGATCATAGAATCTTCCAGAAGCTTCCCCTCTGACACTTGCCACTCCATTTTCGACCAGGGATGAGTAAGAGATCTTCATTCTCTGAGTGGAAGCAAGAACTATCAGAGAGAAGACACTAATCAAGATCCCAAAAGATGACTCACCTCTTTGTAATCATCTATATATGGATCCCTCATCACAGAGATCCAGAGGCTGGAATTTTGTAACTTATAGAGAAGTGCTGCTGGTATTCTGGTGTACATTCACAGTGTTGGGTGATTTTGCTTTGCTTGAGGTGAAGAAGGGCTTCTTAGCTGGAGGATGATGCTGGGTCAGAGCTACTCATGGTTGTAATCCTCTTGCTACTTTTTATCTAAATAAAGCTATTCTTGTTTCCTTCCATATTCTTGTGTACTTGTTTATGTAAGCTTGTATATGGTTAATGCACATCTGATCCTACATTATTTATGAAGTTAGATCCTTGTTTCTTGCATAGTAGTATGTTGTTGTGATTTAATAGGTCCTTTTGGAAGCTGAGCAGACAAAGAGCGAGAAGCAAAACTCTATCAAGAAGGAGAGGGAATCGAGCACAAGACTCAGGTTGGCCCTCTTGGTTCTCCTCTCATCTAATTTCATAAAAGGAATCAATAGTAGACTTTTATTGTTTGTTTCTAAGATAGCCACCCATCTTAGTGGGAATAGCAGCATCTGTGTGGACACTATTCCCGTATAACACTCTTTTACTTATTCAACTTCATCCAAACAAAACATTCTGAAAAGCAGTTATGCGATGAAATAAAACAGTTGAACCACACTAAGTAAAAAGAAAAAGAAAATGAACACACTGTATCAGATAAAAATCAAATAAAATGACAGAGTTAAGCTAGGTAGAAAGCAAAGGAAATTTCTTATGCATACAATGATTCAATGATGAATTCATCATATTGCATGTCAACACAAAACAGAGCATCTACGATTAAGTAATTAAAGAAATCTATATGTAATTGGTTAAAGACTTATATTGGTCGTAGGGGCTCTCCATGAATCAGTAGACAATCTCCAATCAACACAACATAGAGCAAACATAAAGCCAAGTTTATTACTTGCAAACAAGTCCTAACAAAATGTTCTCAGAAAGTACATAAATTGGCGCACACCTAAAACACGGAGCGGCCATAGCTTTTATAATACTTCTCGACATAACAATACATGAGTTTCAAGCCTACATATCTCTATTTCGATCAAACTATATCGCTAAATAATTGATTTTATGTTTGGGAAATAAAATCGATAAGATTTCGTGAAAACTCGGACTTTGTCCTGGCAATAATCTTGCAGTTGACTTTGGGGTTGACCATGTTATCATGTGACCTTCTTGATGAATTGGTTCGAGGGAATAGGAAAGAATCCACGAGGGCATTATTCCTCATCCATCTATATCTTTCTTCATTGAGCTAGATCTTCTGAACCCTGTTAACAATGGAGTCAGTTGCAGAAATCCAGATTAGCTGCAGAAACAAGCTAATTCCATAGCCGAATGCATACTTTAACAAAACAATAAGGTATATAGACAAATATGAAGAAGAAGACATGTAAGTGATTACCTTTAACAAAACCTTGTGTCTATTTCATTATTTAGGTGATAAGTATAGGAAAATGGGAAGAAGTATAAGCAAAAAGGGTGTCAAGGTAAGACAATCCTTGGACTCTACACCAGTCAACCCCTAGGTATGTTGCATGTCGTTCCTCAAGTTTTCTTTGGTTTTATCTGAAAAATTTCTTGTCATGCATTTCTCCATGTCTCCAAATCTAGCAGGTGTTTTTCTGCCTCTTAGTAGTTCAGGATCAATAGCATACAAGAGAGCATGATCAAAGGACATTGACGAAAGCGCAATTGGAGTAGCAGTTGAGCGAGTGTCTACAAGTTTTCTGATCTATGAAGACACCAAGTTGATTGTAGATAAGGACATCAAGTTGTAACAGAAAGAGGTCAATGATGCATTCTCAGGGACTTTTGGGGAAGATCTCAAAGACCGCCAAGTCTATGTGAACATTCACAAGTCCGTCTTGTACCAGATTGCATGCAAGTATCCTATGTTCCCATGCACAGATATGATACATTGGATCATCTCGCACACTGATCCCGAGACGATGACATTGAGCAGTGTTAGTGGGATGAATATTGCTACCTTTAGGGCACATGATTATGAACAGATGTACCATATGTCAAAGCCAGTGATCACCATGGAGACACCTTTCAGCCTACCCAACAGTAATACCAACTCTAGGGATATCTTGAAGAACTGGGTAAAGGAGTCATCCAAATTCAAGATGACACCCAATCAGGTTTACAAGACAAAGATATTGTGGAAGGCATATCAATACTTGGTCATGATTGCATGTCACTTGTATGGCCAAGAAAGCATAGCAACCTTCCCACAGAGTTAGGTGATCACGTTGGACCAACTGGCGACTAAAGGAAAAGCATGCAATTGGTCCAACATGTTGGCTCACAAGCTGAAGGAATAGGTAACAAGAGCTCGACAGCTGCCCAAAGGTTAGCAAGCATAAATCTGCATGTCCAGTTACATCTTGGATGTAATTTGTGCCCATCAGGAGTTCCCGGGCTTGAAGTGGGTATGGACATTGGCGGAGACCTCTACGAACACTCACTGTAAAATGTTGTCTGAATGCAGCTTCAGAGGAGTAATCACACAACTGTTAGATCATTTTTTCATCCTGGTGTACAAGATGATATTTGAGCAGGATCCACCTTGCATGCCGAAGGAAACAATGAAGGCACTAATTGACCTAGCAGATTGGTATGCCTCACCTCTCGACACCTTCATACAGATGTATAATGTGGAGAGGCCTCCACATGTTTTTCCGAAGTTTTCCATGGACAAGCTCGTCATCCCAAAAGTATCATATCACATCTTGGTAGGATTGTCGCTTAGGATGCACTGGAAAAAGAAGGCACCTTAGCCCTCTCTTCCATTGTGGATCGGGTTATACGAGATATGGAACCTCAAGCATGAAAATCGAAATAGAGGAGCTCAAGAAATATCCTTTTGATGCTCGAAGCTTCAATCCGCATGACCCACACTATATTGTGAAAGATCATTATGCGAGAGTACAGTTTCAGTTGATCCACAGGGCATGTTATTGGGTGGAGGAACACCCATGGAGATATTGTTACAGTTTCTCTAGGCCTAATGAACTGGTTAGCATTGTTATGGAATGGTTAATGAAGTAGCATCTAGGAGAGCACCAATAGCATCAGCAACATAGGTAAACATACTGGCGCGTGACAACGAAAAGAGGAATATTATCGACAACACAGAGGTAGAAAAAGGTTGCGAGTTCAAAGCAGACCCACTTGTGTAGAAAGCAACTTTGGCAATAGAGGCGAAGGGGAAACAATGTGATAGAAGGAATGTGCAAAGGCAGAGAGAAAAATGGAGAATGGAGGAAATAGAGAAGGAGTTGCATGACTTGAAGGAGAAACTCTGGAAAGAAAAGGACCTGCATAGATAAGCGAAGGAAGTGCATTAGGAACATGTACAATAGGGGGCGCAACATGTACACTAGATCAAACTGCACCCATACACGTAGTCGACTCATCCGAATAGCTAGCACCAAGCAAACAGGGTGAGCAGTCGTAGGAGCAGGACTTCACTCAAGAGATTGAACAAGCACTTTAGCAAATAGATATGTATATTGAGCAACAGGAGTTAGAAAAAGACATCGACCTCATGCCTGACCACGAAGAGGTCAATGCACCAGCTTCACTAGATCAAGAGGCGAAGAAAATCCCAAGCGACCAAGGAGACACTGAAATCCTTGGAGATAATATGGAAGGAGATATGCACAACATCTCATTCAATGAGTCACGGGATAGAGTTGTGAAATCTCACAGACTGTCTACTCTAGATGACAACACATCTCCTGTACAATTTGAAGAACGAGTGATCATGTCTGACATGCACAAACATCCAAAGTGCATTGGTCGATGCTACTAGTGCATATGCCAAAGTCACTAGCTTGAGTGTTCACTTCCAGATAGCATAGAACGAGCGAATGGCTGAGGAATTACAAATGACCAAGAAGGGGGGAAGCTGGTTACAGTATCCGCCCGAGTAGAGTTGAAGAAGGCAATACTAAATGAAGTATTATCCCTTGACATAGTCATGCGGGCAATGTATTCCAAGTTTGGTATCATGCATAAGGTAGTTGTCCACCTCAATGATTGGCAGCAGTGATGTGCTAGGAGAGCACCTATCTTGTCAAACGTGCATGTTGCTATTGATTTCATGCAAACATTGAAAATGAGATACAAGGGAGCCCCGTTACACTTGCCCAAAGTAATGAGGCCTAGAGAGGTCAAGCTGAAGGGACACATCCGGAGTCAGATCCAAAACTATGAAGATCTCTCGAAGCTCATTACTAGTTTGCAGGCTTCCCATGCACGGGTATTCAGGAGCATGGATGTTGTTGTGGATGCACATGCGACCCCATCTATTGGGACACTCACCCAAGCCAAGACAAAGTCACATGCCTGATTAGAGCTTGACTCGTAATTTGACGAGTTGATGCGCATAGCCACCAGCCCAGACTTGGTTATGAGTACAGACCCCATGCATCAGTATGTTGTTGGTTCATCTGCACTTAGGACAATGATGCACATGTTATCGATGAGTTGGATGAAGCAACTCGAGCAGTGTACCCGGATGTTATGGCGGTAAGAGTTTGTTTCTAGAAAGATGTCACCTTAGAGTACACGGACAAGATCACGGACTATCGAGCCTGGGATCAGTTTGCTACTCTTGACCACTGTGAGGATGTTGAAGAGATGACATTCCCACAATTGTTTGAGTCATAGTGATGTCTTGCATGGCTTTCTCAAGCCTATTTTGTCTCACATGGGTACATGTGCATATTGTATGTAATCTCTTATCAAGTGGAAGTTCAAGTGTCGATAGTTGGGTGCAATAGTCATAGAGTAAATGAAGAGTCATGAGGGTAGTTGAACTGTCACAAAGTGGAATGTCAAGGGCCACCCCACCCTTTTCTATATATAGTCCCTCATAACTCATTGTATGGGCTTTTGGTCAGTAAAGCTTCCGATAGGAGTACCTTAGAGAAATCTTGGAGTGTATTGTAATGAGCCTTGGCTTCTCCACTGTGAAGAGCTAGTATATCTCTTTGGAGGAGCAGGTGGTAGTGACTATAACGTTCCGCTATCGGAATTAGTGGTTGGTCATGGTTGTATTGTATGACTAGAACTTACACTTCTTAATATAGCAGAGCCAACACGTTTCATGCATATGTCATATTTTATTCAGTGATCTTGTTTACTCTAAATGATATATGTATATGTTTTCTTACGCATGCATGTGTAGCTATTTTCTGTATATGTATGTATGAATCTTACTTAAATGTGTTGTTGGTTTAACCATCACTTTGGATTTTTAGCTTACTTGCCTTCCATGTTGTGATGCATCTTTTCTCGTGTTTTCCCTTCTTAACTTCGTGCTTTCACAGGTTTCCAAGGGGTGCACTCACCTCACCCTCCGTGTGTTAGAAATTCTCATGTACCTTCCTTGACTTGCTTCATATGTCACACCCTTGCTACCAAGAGGAACATCTTACTTGCCTCTATGCGAAACCGCAGTCAAAGCGATACTGTACAACCCACTACGGGGACTCCTACACCAAACGGTCCGAGGTCTAGTTGGGACTTCTTACCAGGGAGATCCCCAGACATGTTGGTGGGTCTAGCATCATCAACAGGACACAACATCTCCCCCATACTAGATTGTAGAGTGCCTCTGAGAATAATAATTTTATATTAACTTCTATAGAAATAAACTAGTTAATCATTTAAACAAAATATTATATTTATGTTATAAATATTTTAATATAAAACTTAAATAAATTATTTCATTATCCATGTTATATATAACAGTGATAAGTATAATATGAATCTTTAGAGGAAAAAAAAAATTATAATTTAATTAATAAACAAAATTGAATTAATGTATTATTTCCATTATTGTTTATCTTTTATTATGTTTTAATTAAGTCGAAATTATTCTTTATGATTATTATTATTTGATTTACTATTTCATTTTTTTTTATGAACATTACAACATATCTTCCATATTAAGCCAATATTTAAATGTTTACACTCATTTAAAAAAATTACATGATCAGTTGCTCAGAATTATGCTAAAAAATCAAAGTGTCAGAATCTTGTCAAACTCAGCTTCTGATTGAAGGGCTTGTCATTCTGAATCTAACAGTGTGAACAACACTGAAATCTGAATTCGTAGGTAGAAGATAGAGAAAGTCAAAGTTCAAGTTTGACTTGTCTATGTGGCAGGATTGGATGACATGGCAAGAGTCCTAGCAAATGGGGAAGCACCAAGTGGCAGGTTGCCATTGGATCTTGCATATCACATATCGAGGAAAACAAGAGGTGCAGGTTAAGAATCGACCCCAGCAAATCGTACCAAACACCCTGTTGTTATGTTGTTACCACCGGTAAAGTTCTAATTGCGACAAGACTATCAGACACGATACTTTTATGTGTTACAGCTTAAGGTCCTAGCGTGTCCATCATATCACATTGGTTATGTACCTATAGCCAATTTCTGATTGCGATAAGACCGGGACGTGGGAATTTTATATATCACAGTTTAATACCTCGGTGGGTCCGCAATATCGCAATCATAGTGTTCCTATGTTAAGAAGACCTTCGGCCATTGAACTTCACTTATTGCGATGAGAGGGAGGTTCCAAATGCAAGATTATATATGTTGCAGTTAATTATCCCCGGCAAGTCCGCAATATCGCAATCACAACATTTTGTTGTGTTGGGAGCTCACAGGACTTGCCGATTGCAATTTGGATATGGTTGAAAAGATATAGCCTACTGAACGACAAATTTCTCATTCCATTAATGAATTTTGGAGTGGAAATGGGGTTTTTTTGTCGATTTTGGAGCATTTTGTGGAACAAATAGTGGAAGAACTGGGAGAAGGCATAACTTCTTCAGTTCTTATCCAAATTGGATGCAAAAATAGGCTAGATAGCCATTTTTTAGTTCTGAACTCATTGAGGCAAGTTTCAGATGCATCTGAGCATTATAAATGAACTTTTGTTGTAATTTGAGCATAATAGAGAGGCCCAAGCCATTGGAAGTTGTACCAAGGAGACTTAGCCCAAGAGGGGTGAACTCCTTTATCATGTGCTTGTTGTGTGTTGTATTTTGATGTTCTTTGTTTTTATTGTGTTGATGTTTAGCATATAGTTTATGTTAAATTGTTTCTGACATTTACATAAGAAACTCTCATGGGAATTAGTTAATTAAGCAAAAATAATGAATCCTTAAGGACTTGATAAGAAACTGATAAGCATCTTGGATTTTATTCTAAATGGGGAATTAGCACAACATTACTAATTTGTTCCATTTTAGATCAAGTTGGTATCAAAGCTCTGGTTTTTGCTTACTAGATTTTTTTTTTGAAAGAAGGATTTAATTGTTTGCAAGTTTATGTCATGCTTATAAAG
This sequence comes from Pinus taeda, assembly GCA_000404065.3. Taxonomy (NCBI): domain Eukaryota; kingdom Viridiplantae; phylum Streptophyta; class Pinopsida; order Pinales; family Pinaceae; genus Pinus; species Pinus taeda. The sequence continues at coordinate 56,822 of APFE031266947.1, read as the reverse complement.
TTAAAACTTAAAAGAGGAAAATGGAAGCTAGTTGAAATCCCTATAGTTGGATCAAGGGAAGAAGAGCAAGGTTGCCAAAGTCTTCTACACTAGTACATCCTCAAGTTGCAGAAGTTGTAGTTGAGTCTCTAGAGATCATGTCTCATGAAGGAGAACCTATCATGATAGAAGACGAGAAGACCTTTAGAAAGGCTTTCTTTGATATGACAAAGATGGTTAAGGTCCTTTATGAAGAGAGGAATAACAGATTGCAAGGAGAAAGCGCAAAGCCTCCCAAAAGAGAAGGATATTCAAGAGAAGGTAATGGAAAATGAGGTAATGGGAATGGAGGAAAACCTCCACCACCTCCAACATCTTCTTCATCTTCATCTTCGAATGCATCTTCACCCTCTTCTAGTAATACCACTGTTACTCATACTCATCATCATTCTTCGAAAGGAACTGGTAAATCACCTTTTCTAAAGCTTGATGTTAAATTCAAGTTGCTTATGTACAATGGTGAAGTCAATGCAAAGAAGCTGGATAAATATATTCGTCAGTTGGAGGAGTATTGTAGAATTCAAAACCTTCAAGAGGATGATATCAAAATTAATTTGGATTCATTGAGAATGGAGGTGCAACACTTGTATGGTGGGAATCAATGACTCAAGATGAGATCAAAAAACATGGTAAGATCTCTATTACTTGGTCTGATTTCATTGCTACTATAAAACGACAGTTATACCCTTTAGTTCATATGCAAAAAGCTATCATGAATTGGCAAAATTTCAGACAACAGAAAGTTCAAAATGTGCAAGAGTAAACTCAAGAGTTTACGAAAAGAGCTCTTATGCTAGGAGTAGACTTATAGCCATAAGATACTTTGTTGAAATACATAGGAGGGTTGCATAGCTATCTTCGACATACCATTCTTATGTTTAGTCCCATGAATCTTGATGAGGTCTGTGTTCAAGCTACACACCTCGAAGAAAGAGGGAAAATTGTACAAAAAGAATGTAAGAAGAAGCCATTTTAGAGTGGTAAAGAAGGGGATAAATTAAAAAGAAGACAGAAGAAAAATTCTTATGTTAAGAAAGAAGGGGAGAAAGCCATGTGCAAGAATTGTTCCAAATTAGCGAGCCATGATGAAGCGCATTGCTCGAAGCTTCACCCAAAATTACGACCAAAGAAATCTAACAATAAATGGAAACAAAGAACAAACATTGTTACACAACAAGACTTGGGTTTTGACTCCGGTGATGAAATGAAGATTGCAGCCAAAGTCACTAAAGGGAAAATCATGGAAAATAAAAGCAAAGAGGAAGTTGTGGCAACCACCACCGCAAAAAATAACTACAATAACATTTCAAATGTTGAAAACAAAAAAAAATTGTTCTATTTCAGAGTTATTTCCAAACACACCAAGATTGATACATTGTTTAACAATGGATATCAGGCAAATTTAATTTCTGCAGATTTGGTCAAGAAATTAAATCTGGAAATTGTGCCTCATCATAAACCGTATTGGGTTGGATAACCAAGGATGCGAATTTGAAATTCACACGAAAATGCATTTTCAGGTTTGGAATCACTTCCAATTTCATTGATGAAGTTGAATTAGACCTTGTGCCATTGTATATTTCTGGGATTGTGTTGGGAAGCCCATATTTGTATGACAAGAAAGCTATTTTCCACCAATTTGAGAGAAAATATCATTTGCTCAAAGACAGAGTGGAGTATATTGTGAGAGCCTATCACAGAAATATTAATCTGGATTTAGCAAGCACAAAGGAAATGAAGCAACTGGTTAATTATAGCAAGAGTCTTGTTCTCCTTATGATCAAGTAAAAAAATGACACAGAGTAGGAATCCCTTTTAGGCTGTGATATGAAGCTGAAAGTTGAATTGATTGATGTGGTCAATTAATATGGAGACATGTTTCAAGAATCAAAAGGTTTTTCCCCAAAAAGATGAATTTAGCATGAAATTCAACTACAACAGGGTTGTCCACTCCCAAACATCGATTTGTATCGAATATCAATTCTGGAAAGTTTAGAAATTAAAAAACAAGTCCAGAGACTATTGGATGAAGGTGTAATTCATCACTTGACTTCGCCATGTGGTTCACCAATTGTATTGGTACCCAAGAAATATGGAACTTGGTGCATGTGTGTAGATTATCGATCTTTGAATAAGATTACAATAAGGAATCGATACCCACTGCCCATAATACATGATTTGCTAGATTAGTTAAAAAATGCAAAATATTTCACTAAATTACTTGAGAAGTGTATATCATCAAGTAAGAATTGTTGAGGAGGATATTTGGAGGACTACTTTTAAAACCAAACAAGGGTTGTTTGAGTCGTTGGTTATACCTTTCACTCTTTTCAATGCTCCAGCTACATTCATGGGAGTTATAAATGATGTTTTAATATCATTTCTTGATGAGTTTGTAATTGTCTTTGTAGATGATATTTTGATATTCAACAAATCACGAGAAGAGAATGTCAAGCATGTGAGGAAAGTTTTGGATATCATGAAAAAATAATAGTTATTTCTAAAGATGTCTAAATGTGAATTCGGGAAAACTTCTTTAATGTATTTGGGCAACATAGTTGGAGGAGGTGAGCTGAAGATTGACCCCTATAAAGTTTCAGTCATTGTAAATTGGCCAATACCCAAATCAGTCATAGAAGTAAGGATTTTTCCGGGAGAAACGCAGTACTAGAGGAAGTTTATTGCTAACTTCTCTTCTATAGTAGCTCCACTACATGCTTTCACTAGCATGAAGGTTGTCTTCCAGTGGGGAGGAAAACAACAAAAAGAATTTGATACTTTGAAACAAAAGATCAGTTCAGCCCCAGTTTTAGCATTTCCAGACTTGAAAAAATCCTTTGAAATACAAACAAATGCAAGTGACTAGGCCATGGGTGCAATTCTTTTACAGCATGGTAAGCCCATTTCATTTCATTCTGAGATTTTCATGGTGTTGTTATTAATTATCCTATGTATGATAAAGAGCTTTATGCATTGGTAAAACGTGTGAAGAAATGGAAGCATTAATTGATGGGAAAAGAAACCATTATTCACACAGATCATCAACCTTTGCAATATCTGCAATCCCAAACAAAATTGCAGCAACCAAGGCACTTTCATTGGATGGGATTCTTACAACAATTCCACTTGGTAATCAGAAGAAAGGTATTTATGCATTGGTAGAAAGTGTGAAGAAATGGAAGCATTACTTGATGGGAAAAGAAATCATTATTCACAAAGATAATCAACCTTTGTAATATCTATAATCCCAAACAAAATTGCAGCAATCAAGGCACTTTCATTGGATGGGATTCTTACAAAAATTCCACTTGGTAATCAGAAGAAAGGTATTTATAACAAAATTGTTGATATTCTTTCTAGACTGATTTTTAATGAAACCATTTTACTCAAGAATCATTATGTTTTCCCTGAAAGTTATGTTGAGAAATATGCACATGATCCTGACTTTCAAGAGGTATATTTAAACTTGAGTCAAGGCCACCAAGTTGAGGAATTAGGTTACCATGTACATGATAATTTGTTGTATCATTTGGGAAAACTTTGTGTTCCACAAGGAGAGAGAGTAAATGTCACAAGGGAAGCACACACTTCTCTTATTGTTAGGCATTTTAGTGTAAGTAAAACAATGACAAATCTTCAGAGGTATTTTTATTGCCCTCATATGCTTGAAAGTGTGTCACATTTTATCAAAGGTTGATCATTGTGTGCAGTTTGTAAGCCTAGTAATAGGAAAATAGGATTGTACACACCACTTTCAGTGCCTTCACGACCATGGGAAAGTGTTTCTATGGATTTTTTAGGAGGTCTTCCTTTATCAAGGAAAAGTCATGATTATTTTTATGTAGTTGTGGTTAGGTCCAACAAGATGTACATATTAATTCCTTGTAAAAAGAAAATTACAATTGAACAAACACCTCAACTTTTCTTTCAAAATGTATGGATTCATTTTGGATTGCCTACTTCTATTGTAAGTGATCGTGATACTCAATTTGTTGGGAATTTTTATTCAAGTTTATGGAACTTGATGGACACCAATTTGAAGAAAAGTACAACCTTTCATCTGCAAACAGATGTTCAAACTGAAGTGGTTAACAAGACAGTTATTCATTTGCTAAGAGGATATTGCAACAAACATCCTAAGTTGCGGAATGAATAGTTTCATTATATTCAGCATTCTTACAATCGAGAAAAACACTCTTCTACTCTAACTTCACCTTTTGAAGCATGCGTTGGTTATTTGCCTAAATCTCCTTTATATTTCATCTTTGAGAAAGATGTAGCTGAGGATGGACATACTGACATAGACAGAGCAAAGATATTCATTGAGAAAATTGAGTTGATTCACCAAACAGTTCAAGAACAACTAGAAAAGAGTCAAGGCAAGTATAAGGCAAGCGATCCATGTGGCTCTAGACACATGCATAAGTCCAAGAGGGCTTAGAAATGGTCAAAATTCAAAGTGGTCAGATTTCTCTCGAAACATCACCAAATTGAAGTGCTCGTCGCCCTGATTCTAATGGTGTGAATGACAGTCAAAGCCAAGCCTATATGAGGTAGATAGAGCAATTCAAATTTTTGGTCAAAGTTTCCATGTGGGCCAGGTTTAATGGTCTTACAAATTGACTGAGTCCGGGACATGGAATCTGGCTCTCGAGAATTGACGAAATTGTGGGATGGTTAATTTTTTCTAATAACCTCGATAGTCGGCCAAAACTAACACCTACACTAGAATGCATAAGAAGAAAACATAAAAAATAAAACATGGTGACATGGTGGGCCACCAACCCCGCCACCCCCAATCGCAACGGTCAAACAATATTATGATATAATAAAATGTAAATATATATGGGCAGTGGATGGGCAACCTCTCGTGGACATGGCCCACGCCCCCATCCCATGCTGCATATCGCTCTAATATAGTGGAGCTGGTAGGGATCAAACCTACCCAGCCCACATGGGCTGGTCCCCACCGAGAAGCCCCATGTGGCAATACGCCAACCAAAGCACAATTCCATATTAAAACTTAAAACCAATATGTAACGAAATTAAACCATAACGCGGCATGTTAAAACAATTTTCCACATTAACATAACGACTTGATGATTTTTGGATAGGTGAGGATTCAAATCTCGACCTTTGCCATCCTAGGCCCCTCCCCCACCATTAGGCCACAAGGCTCAACTTTGGTAGCTCCACTCACAAAAAATTACTTAAACCATTCTTTGTCATTTGCATGGGGAGAAAACACGAAAACGGAGATTACAATGGAATAGAGAGCATTGAAAGGAGAATGGAGCTCCGTGCCATGGAACCACACCAAGGTGGAACCATGATGCAGTTCTAGGAGGTGGAACCTTGACATGTTTTTCAAGACAAGGAATATTCTCTTGATGCTGAAGATTCCTTGGGAGTTAATTTTTCTCACTATCAAAATGTAATCAAGTTTATAGTCATTTTTCTCATATTTTCGCAGGGAACATAATGGAGGGGTTGGATTTGGCTTTTGAGTAGTAGATTTGTAGATTCCCAGCAGAGGAGAATATTCAAGAATCTTGAGGGAATCTTCTAGATTCCTTGGAGGCTGAAATTTTCTAGATCCATAATGCAACCAACTTTATCCTCATTCTTCTCAGAATTTTGCAAGGATCTCAATGGTAGGGTCATTTTTTTGATTTGGGTTGCAGATCTCCAGTCAACCTAGAGTAGGGAATTTTTGGAGAATCATAGGGGGATCTAAAAGATTTCTACAGGCTCATATTTTGCCGATGTTAGAATTCGACAAATGGATAGTTGATTTTACACTTCTCGATGACACAAATTCAGTGGTGCAGTCAAATTTTGTAGCTAAGCCTTCTATTTTCGGCCAATTTCTATATTGGAGCGACGATGTTAGATTTCAAAGCGTGGACAGTCAATTCTATGCCATTCGATGCCACGATTTCAATGATGCATTTAGATCCAACAATTGCATATTATGTTCTTCATCAAAGTTGAGGTATATGAAGTGTTGTTGTCATGTACTTCTTAGATCATTTGCTGTGAGATGTACTATGTTGCTTCGATTCCTACTTTATGTATGATGCAAAATCTTTGTGTCTATTTCATGTGAGATGTATTCATCATGGTTTGTTATGTATGTTTTGATTGAGATCCCTTTGTTTCCATGATGGCGAGATAATCATTGTCACCATGGGTGTTTTTGTTGAGATCCCTTTGATGCCATATGGCGGGATATTCATTGTCACCATGTGTAAGATTATGTCATGCTGATAGGAGGTTTGTAATGAGTGATAGTTCCTGTAGCGGAACGTCTCATGGAGAGACTTTGAAACTAATGCAGGGGCACATATCCTTGTATGATAGAAAACATAGTTCATGTACATATTCACCATTTCCAACACTGAATGAAGCAGCCAACACCATCTTGACACTAGGCTCGGAGACATAGTCCACACTAGAGAAACTCCATTATCAATGTCCCTTGTTTATGATTTGTTGATCTTCATTATGTTTCCATTTGCTTAAGCATGCATATATGTTTATTTATTCTCTTATAAAATGAAATTCTAACTACATCATGGAAGCAAAAGATATTGGTTAAATCTGTAGTGTTGAGTCAACTCAGATCAGCAAGGCATGATAAACATCATGTGGATCATCAGTTTCAAGTAGGTGATGAATTTTGTCTATACATTATCAAGAAAAGGCTTCAATGTGAAGGTAAAATTATGAAACCAATTCATTATGGTCCATTTAAAATTCTGGAAAAGATTGGTAATAATGCTTACAAGATTGATTTTCCTTCATATATGCAAATCTATTATGTTGTTAATGTTGAAAATTTGAGATTGTATGAACCTCCTTTGATTGAAGATCAAAGAGAGAATGTTGAAATTCCATCTATTGAAGAATTTTCTCTATAATTCCTTGATGTGCTTTAGCAACACACTATACTTGACAGAAGGACAAGGACAACTAAAAGGGGAAGTATTGATTATCTTCAGGTGGGTCTCAAAGGTACACATCCATCAAAGGCCAAATGGATTGAAGTGGGGAAGGTGTTGAGGGAAAAATACCCTCATCTATTCAATAACTGAACATAAATATTTTTGGGTCCAAAAGGCTTCTAGTGGGCAGAAGTGATTAGGTGCTTAGAATTATGATAAATATTCAAAATGTCAAAATCTTGTCAAACTCAACTTCAGATTGAAGTGCTCGTCATTCTGAATCCAACAGTGTGAATGACACTCAAATTTGAGTTCGTATGCAGAAGATCGAGAAAGCCAAAGTTCAAGTTTGACTTGTCTATGTGACAGGATTGGATGACATGGAAAGGGTCCGAGTGAATGGAGAAGCGCCAAGTGGCAGGTTTCCACTGGGTCTTGCATATCACATATCAGGAAAAGAAGAGGCGCAGGTTAATAATCGGACCCCGCAAATCACACCAAACACCCTGCTGTTATTTTGTTACCACTGGTAAAGTTTTGATTGCAACAAGACTACCATATGCAATAATTTTATGTGTTACAGTTTAACATCCCGATGGATCCATCATATCATATTGGTTATGTACCCACAATCGATTACCGATTATGATAAGACCCGTATGTAGGAATTTTATATATCACAATTTAATACCTCGGCGGGTCTAAAATACCGAAATCACAATGTTCCCATGTTAACAAGACCTTCAGCCATTGAACTTCGCTAGTTGTGATGAGCGGGAGGTTTTAGATGCAGGATTATATATGTTGTAGTTAATTATTCCTGGTGGTTCTGCAATACCGTAATCACAACATTTTTATGTGTTGGGAACCCACAGAACTTGCCGATTACGATTTGGATATGGTCGACAGGATAGATCCTATTGAATGGAGAATTTCTCACTCCATTAGCGGACTTTAGAGTGGAAATGGGGGTTTTTGACGATTTTGGAGCATTTTGTGGAACAAATAATGGAAGAACTGGGAGAAGTCATAATACCTTCAGTTGTTATCCAAATTGGATGCAAAAAGAGGCTTGATAGCCATTTTTGAGTATTCAAAACTCATTGAGACAGGTTTAAGAGGAATCTGAGCATTGTAAACCCACTTTTGCTATAATTTGAGCATAATAGAGAGGCCCAAGCCATTGGAAATTGGACCAAGGAGACGTAGCCCAAGAGGGGTGAACTTCTTTATCATGTGCTTGTTGTGTGTTTTATTTTGATGTTCTTTGTTGTTATTTTGTTGTTTTTTAGCATATGTTTTATGTTAAATTGCTTCTAACATTCACATAAGAAACTCTCATGAGAATCGGTTAATTAAGCAGAAATAATGAATCTTTAACCACTTGATAAGCACATGATAAGAATATTGGTTTTTATTTTGAATGGGGAATTAGCACAACATTACTAATTTGCTCCATTTCATATCATTAAAACATCTCTTCCATATTGGGTTGTAGAGTACCTCTCGGCCCAATGAATCAACAAAAAATCATCTTAACTCTAGATCTAGCAGGGTCAGGTGGGATCAAATCTCTCAAGATGCAAAAGTATGTTTAAGTACAAAAACTTGAGGAATGTTTGCTCCTAGAAAGATTCAATTCATATAAGAACTTGGTAGGTATGGAGTTAAGATGAAATTATGTCAGTTCTTAATAATATTAATTATATTTTATATAAATTTCATATAGAAACTTGGTAGATATGGAGTTAAGATGAAATTATGTCGGTTCTTTAAAAATAAATTATATTATATAATCATTTATATAGAAATATTCTTAATTTAATTTTATTAAACCTTAAAAATACATATAGTTACATGTTCTATAATTTTCTTAATTTAATTTCTTTAATATGATATGCACAACATTCATGATATATAGATAAATAGGTAGTTATATAATTTAGAAAGGAAGAAAAATGTGTTTGTTGTAAATATTAAGTTTCTATATGTTTATTAATCAAATTTAAATATGAAAATTTGAAATATAATAGCTACTAATATGAATCATTAATTTAATTTATATTGTGTAGTGTTATTTTCTGCAGTCATTGCGTTCATGATTTTGTTGTATCAATGTTTTGAACCAACCTCTGTGGTTCATCATCAGGATCAGATGTGTGAAAAGGTCAGTGAATAATGGACCAATAAATAGAGGATAGGGTTGGGAAGATAATGAATGGAGCCGACAAGTTTGCTAATGCTCAGAAATAAATTTAATTTACTTAATTAATTATTAATATTTTTGATATTTGTATGATTATATTATCATGCTATTTATTATTTTTATTAATTACTTGATAGGGAAACTAAAGCTTATATAAAATTAAAATTATTTGAATGTAATTTTAATAAAATCTTCATAAATTTTAATTTATTATTAATATTTAAGGGTTCTCGATTAATGTTTTTAATTCAACTATTATGATGTTATTTATTCAAATATTGTGATGTTATTAACCCAAAAGTTTTTGTATTAATTATTTTAGTTGACATTAATTAATACTTAATGTTATTTATTCAAACATTATATGATGTGATAATTATGATGTTATAATATTTCAAATATTATAATGTTTTAACTAAAATTTTCAATATTAATTAATTTGTTGCATTATTGATGTTAAATTTATTAAGTTTTAACATTCAACATCTAAATTTTATTGCTGAGGAAGTTCCTAGGTTATGATGTTGGATTAATATTATGTATTGATCTATAAAGGTTTAAAGGTTTCTGGTTAAATATTTATAATGTTTATTATATTAATAATGTTTTTTGGTGCTTGATTCGATTACTTAGGTTTGAATAAACTAATTAAAATATTAGTTTAGTGATTTTAGGGATAGGTGAACCATTAAGAGATAAAGGGGCCAGGGGTACCTAGGGGATAGTAGAATCCCTCGTTAGTGTAGGAATCCAATTGTCACTAATTTTCCAACCGTCATCACAGTTAAGGTTATTGGGGTGTTTTCCTATTTCTACAACTTCTCTAAATTTTCTATGGTGATAATGATTGATTTTGGCCAAAACACTAGAGTTTTTGATGCAAATGCGATGATTAGTTTTACTAGAGTGCTTGGCCAAAGCTCAGGTTTTGGAGCGGTTATGTTTGATGTCAGCAACATGTTCTTGAATCCTAGTTAATATCGAATGACCAGTCTTACCAATATAGGATTTTCCACATGAACACGGAACTAAATAAACCCCTTTGTGGTGCCTAGGATCAATGGGATATTTTACAGATTTCGGACATTTGCTAATTGTATTCATGGGTTTGAAAGTGGTTTTTATATTATTCTTTTTTAAAATGTGTGAAATCTTATCAGTGGTGCCTAGGTTGTAGGGAAGGTGAACCTTACCTACACGGTCATCCAATGGTTGTTTCTTTTTAGGATTCTCCACTTTTTTGAAAGCTTTGATTCCTTGGTGTCTTCTATATCCATTCTTTACAAAAACATCTAAGAGGTGGTTCTTCTCTTCATCAAAATGATCATCATCCAAAATATGAATTGCCCTAGTAGCTAGAGTGTTGAGCACTCCAAGTTTCTGAGCAGGATGATGGTGAGAGTTGGCATGCACATAGTGTTCTGTTTGGGTTTTCTTGCGATAGACCTGGTGAGATATTGATCCATCTTGGTTTCTCTTGATTAGGATGTCAAGAAATGGAAGACATCCATTCTCTTCTACTTCCATTGTAAACTTGATATAATTTGATTGACTGTTAAGGTG
>APFE031266947.1:0-18898 GCA_000404065.3 Pinus taeda | reverse complement strand
CCCGGTAATATCACGATGGGATTCGTGGATGAGCTCGGTTAGACAGGGAGTGTGCTCCGGATTCTTCATGGACGTGTCCTGGTCCCAACACGGTGAAGAGGAGTTGACCTGGGATAGAGCAAGCTCTCGAGGCAGGTGGTGTTCCATGTAAGGCATGTGCTTCCAACGCATTAGAGTGGAGAATCCTGGTTGGTAGAGAGTGGATGGATGGATAATTGTTTGAGGGGAGGCTTGATGGTCCTTTGTTCGAGGGGAGGATTTTTGGGTATATGACCAAAGTCCCACATTGACTAGAAGTGGGGAGGATCATGGGTATATAAGGATGGACAAATATCTCCATTGGTATGAAGCCTTTTGGGGTAAGTCCAAAAGCAAATCCATGAGGGCTTAGGCCTAATGTGGACAATATCATACCATTGTGGAGATATGTGGTGTCCAGAGTCCTTACAATTGGTATCAGAGCCATGCCCCGAAGTTAGCCAAGTGGATGAATCCTCGGAATGCCGAACGAAGGTGGTGGGCCCCGGTAATATCACGATGGGATCCATAGATGAGCTCAGTTAGATAGGCGGTGTGCTCCGGATTCTTCATGGACGTGTCCTAGTCCCAACACGGTGAAGAGGAGTTGACTTGGGATAGAGCAAGCTCTCGAGGGCGGTGGTGTTCCATGTAGGCCATTGTTTCAATGCTTGGAGCGGGAGAATCCTGGTTGGTAGAGAGTGGACGGATGGATATCGTTTGAGGGGAGGCTCGATGGTCTTGTTCAGGGGAGGATTGTTGGGTATACGACCAAAGTCCCACATTGACTAGAAGTGGGGAGGATCATGGGTATATAAGGATGGACAAATATCTCCATTGGTATGAGGCCTTTTGGGGTAACTCCAAAAGCAAATCCATGAGGGCTTAGGCCTAAAGTGGACAATATCATACCATTCTGGAGATATGTGGTGTCCAAAGTCCTTACAGCTGGAAGCCCAAAAGAGACCTGACCTCCTATCCATCATACTCCTTCCATCCTATCAATCACTCCTCAGCCCTTTGTCATTCAGATTTCTAGTACCCTCATAGCCACCACAGCCATGGCGGGCCCATAAGCACCCGCCAAAACGGAAAGAATCATAGCTGCTAGGTATGGACCTCTAGTACTACCCACTCCTTTGAATGCCATGCCTACTAGAGAATATGAGAAGTATATGCCTAAGTTCATTGGGACTGAAGGTGTTATAGCTGAAGAACACCTTGAGTCATTCTATAGCTATGCTGATAACCTGAACATTAGTGAAGATGATGTCTGAATGAGAGTCTTTGTCCAAAGCCTAGATGGAGAGACTAGAAAATCGTTAAGAGAACTGACCCTAAGATCTATAGCAAATATTGAGGCTTTAGATGATGCATTTCTAAAGCATCGGGGGAATAAGAAGGATCTCCTTTACTACCACACTAAGTTTGGCAACTTGAAGAGAGAAAATGGTGAGTTGATATCTGATTTTAATAAGAGGTTTAACCGTATGTACAACAAGATACCAGCTAAAGTAAAACCCACCACTACCTCTGCTAGGCTCATCTATGCCAGTGCCTTTGATTCTGACTTCTGTTTACTGTTGAGGGAGAGGTGATGTGCTTCTTTGGCTGATATGCAGGATGCAGCCTTAGAAGTGGAATCAAACATCATGGCTGCTGAGAAGCTCAAGGGAAATGCTGATAGAAGGAGATGAAGGGGCGAGTATTCATCATCCTCTAATCCTAATATGGATAAATTGACCAAGATCATAGAATCATTAGCCTCTGAGATCTCGAAATTAAAGGTGCAGTAGCACTATGGGAAAGGAAGAGTTCCTAACACCTTTGCTCCTCCAAATCCAAATCCATATAGAAGAGCAAATGGCCAGTTAAAAATCTTGCAAAGAAACAAAGATGCCAATGAAGACCAAAGGATGAAGACCCCTTTCCAAAATGCAGTCATGGAAGAAGAGCAGTTTGAAGAAGATGATGAGATCCATTCTGTTATCACTGAACAAATTTCAAAGAAAAGGGTAAGGTAAAGGTTAATTGATCCTAGAAATATTCATGTTGATCTTGGTCATGTTCATGTAATAGACATTTGATATCATTCTTAGTTTGAGCAAACAAGCCCATGGTGAGCAGAGATCAGAAATCTTCATCAAATTCAAGCGAGGTAGCTCCTTAATTAAGCAAGGCATTTCCTTCCAGGTTTATTTATCTAAAGCGATTTCAAAGGAGAAAATGTCCAAAGAAAGGGAGATATCATAAGAGCTAAAATAGGACTTAGCCCTAGGGCTAAGGAAACATCATCACAGCTGCATAAAAGTGACAGAGGTAAGGCAGTCATCCCTCAATAGGAGGAATGTAGTTTTGAAGAGTTGAAGAGAAAGTTGAATTTGGCAAATCTTGAAATTGCCAAACGAAAAATAACCTCAAGGAAACATGTAACCAAAGAATCTCATTTCAATAAAATGGAGGCTCTATGGTCAGTTTTCATGCTCAATACTTCACCTGAATAAAGGAAATCCCATAGCAAGTAAGGCTAAATAATAATTTTGATAGATTTCCTTTTGAAGTTTACTTTAAAAGGATGGTGTCTATGTTTGCAGTTTTGAACAACCTCATGGTATATGGGAAAGTCATTTCAAAACAAAGGAAAGATCAAGAAATTCAAATTTTTGGCCTTAAACTGTGGTTTTTGTAATTACACAGCAATTTCGTAGTGCACTACGAAACTGCTATAGGTGATGCCTAATGCACAATAGTTTCGTAGCGCGCTACGAAACTGCTGTAGCTGCATATTATGGCTTGATGGGCTGGTTTTTGAGAGACAAAGGGGAAATATTTTCAAATGGGAACCTCTGCAAAGGATCATTTACAAAGTTTCAACATTCAGCAATGGCAAAACAAGTAGAAGAAGGACATCTTTGAACTCTATGCTATATTTATAAAGGTGATAATTATTTCATAGCTTGTTTTTACCAGTCAACTTCTAGAAGAGTTTCTGAGAAGATGAAACCTCCTCTCTAAAACGTGAAAGCGGTTTTCATTTCTAAGATACTGAAGTACAAAAACCTCTTCCACTTTCTTCAAATCCATTATGATCTGGGAGCAATGAAAGACCAAACTTGCGCTATGAAACTGCTGTAGGTGCAGTTTTTCACAAGAATATTTTTACACCTGTTTTTCAAAGACTCATTCTGGGCGGTAGGAAAAATGTTTCAAAAAACAAAGAGAGTGTTTTGTTCAGCATGGACTGGTTCACAAGAGCCTCCTTCCGTTTTTCCAAATACATTTGTTATGAGAAGTTATGAGCTCTGTCCTAAGACCTATTTTTCAGCCAGAACAGAGCAAGGGACAGTGTCCTAGTTTCTAGGAACATCAAAAGGATGAGTCATCAAGGGCTAGCTGGAAGGTTATGAGCACCATCAAATTCGACTTGATGGAGTTTGAGGTGTGAAAGAATGCTTTAAATGTTTAGATAAGGTTGTTTCAATCATAATAACGAGTTACACTCCTAGTTGTATTAGGTCTCTAGGACTCCTAGTTAGTTGTCCTTTGTGTTAAATAGTTAGTTTGAAGTGTCAATAGGTGTCAAACTAGGAGGAATTCGAATTCCCCTCATGCTGGAGGAAGGAATCTACATAAACTCTATATATGGGAGAAGAACTAATGTATTAAGAGTTGGCAAATGTTAGAGAAAAAGACTACCTTTGTAAATGCTATGCAGGGATTGATATATACAGGAGCAGTTGGACTTTTCTGAGGCTGAGATTCTTAGTGTACTTCAGTGAGCTCCAAATTTTATCTTTGATATGCTTTACTTCCATAGTATTAATGATTATTACCCAGAATTCATGGAGGAACATACTCTGACTTCCTTTAAGTGTTAAACTATGGCGAGTTGAGTTCTTGGGTCCTATCATTGGATGTTTTTCTTCAATGTTTTAATACTTATTACTCAGAATTCATGGTTACTCATGCTCTGACTTCCTTTAGGTATTAAACTCTGATCTATCACTTCAAATTATTTCCTTTTGAATACCTTGATGTATCATTACTCAGAATTCATGCCCACATTCTCTGACTCCTATGAACTTCAAGTTATTGATACTTTCCTGAATGTGTCACTCTTTCATTGAAGTATATACAAGCCTCAGTTTTATAAGAAGAGCTATTTGTTATCCTTATCTCTCTCACTGACTCCATAGCCCAATGGTAGCAAGCCTTCATCTTTTAAACCTACAAACACACAAAACCAAGATAGAGTTAGCCATCTATATTATCATTAATCAATATCATTAACCTTTGAGAGAGCCCTCTCAGGTTGAGGAGGCTAAGCCTCAGCCAAAAGTTGGTTTGAAATAGTTACTCAAGGTCTACCTGATCAGTAGCCTTCCAGGGTTAGATTTTGAGATAACATTTTGGTGCATTTTCCGGGAGCCTGAAGTCTATTCATTCCCGAAATTAAGAGTCTGAACTTCTGAAGGTAGCAGGAGCTCATACATCATTTTGAGGCTGCAAAACTACCTTGGCGACTCCACACATCAAATAACAAATTGGAAGGTGACTCCACTACTAGAAGATCAGTAGCTTGATGAAGTTTCAAGATGAGTTCCATTGCAAGAATGAATTACAGGTATGCTCCTATGAATCGGTCTCATATCCTTGGTTTTCCAAATCCTATGCCAAAGGTTGATTGGCTAGAGGATCTTCCAATATTCAAAGATGAAAAGAAAGACAATGCTGCTCTTCGTTTGGTTAGGTTCCATATACATGTACACAGTCTTAAGGTTTAGTTCCCTGAAGATTGTCTCATGAAGATGTTTATGACCACTTTAGAAGGAAAAGCATCGTCTTGGTATAAAAGTTTGGAAAATGGTTCAATATATTTGCTTGCTAGTTTTCATGATGAATTCTATGAGATGTATAAAGAATGTCATCCTTCCTTATTGTTGCTCAAAGATTGTTGTAGACATTCTTTAAGTCTTATTCAGTACTTGGAGGATTGTTATGGTGATGATGAATTTATGGATGAAGAAATTTTAGAGGCTCTTCATAACAATGCATTTCAACACCAAGAAGAAAGTATAACACCCCATGAAATGCAACATGAAAATCAGCAGGGGCTTACTTATGAAAACCATGTTCAATCCTTTGATATTGATGTAGAGGTGCAGCAGTCCTCTCAATATTTGAATCATAAAGAGTATGAAATTGATGGCAAACCCCATGAAGAAGTACTGGAAGATAGCTTTTATAATCTTCAGGCAGAGGAAAAGGTCGTTCAATTTTGTGATTCCTTGCAACAGCTTACATCAATGAATGATCATAATAAGGAGGAAAATTACATTGTTTGTGGGAATCATTCGGAAAATCAGTTGGATAGCATATTAAATAAATCGTGTGTGGTTGAGGATCAGTTGTCTAAAGAGATAGAATTCTATGATGATTATCAAAATAACCATGTTCTCTTTGACCCTATAAATGAATACATGGCAAAGTTTTGCACATCAGTATTTCAATTTCATTTGCATTATGAAGATCATATACATTATAAGTTGATTTGGTCATCTCACTATCATGGTTATTTTGAGGTTGAATGCAGCCAAGACCCTCCAATATCAGAAAGGACAATTTATTGGCTTTATTGGAAATATCATGTTGCTTGAGATATTAGTGGAGCTTGCAGCTGATAGGGTAGGTAGGTAGGAAAATGCAAATAAGCTCAAGGTTGACTGGGCATTTTTTTTTTAGTAGATATAGACTTCTCTCTCCTACAGTGATCATCAAGCTCAAGCCCGAGGTGAAGGCCCAAGAAGCTTGAAGGGGATGCTTGTCAAGAAAATTTTCGTTTGTCATAAAAGGATAAAGCACTGGACCTGCGAGTTCTTAGTGTACTACAGGAGCACACTATCCCAAGTGGAGCCACTGTTATCACTAAACAAATTTCAAAGAAAAGGGTAAGGTAAAGGTTAATTGATCCTGGAAATATTCATATTGATCTTGGTCGTGTTCATGCAATAACATTTGATATCATTCTTAGTTTGAGCAAACAAGCACATGGTGAGCAGAGATCAGAAATCTTCATCAAATTCAAGCGAGGCAGCTCCTCAATTAAGCAAGGCATTTCCTTCCAGGTTGATTTATCTAAAGCGATTTCAAAGGAGAAAATGTCCAAAGAAAGGGAGATATCATAGAGCTTGAACAGGACTTAGCCCTAGGGCTAAGGAACATCATCACAGGCCTGCATAAAAGTTGAAGAGGTAAGGCAGTCATCCCTCACAGAGGAATGTAGTTTTGAAGAGTTGAAGAGAAAGTTGAATTTGGCAAATCTTGAAATTGCCAAACGAAAAATAACCTCAAGGAAAAATGTAACCAAAGAATCTCATTTCAATAAAATGGAGGCTCTATGGTCAGTTGTTATGCTCAATATTTCACCTGCAATAAAGGAAATCCCATAGCAAGTAAGGCTAAATCATAATTTTGATAGATCGCCTTTTGAAGTTTACTTTAAAAGGATGGTGTCTACGTTTGCAGTTTTGAGCAACCTCATGGTATATGGGAAAGTCATTTCAAAACAAAGGAAAGATCAAGAAAGTCAAAGTTTTGGCCTTAAACTGTGGTTTTTGTAATTACACAGCAGTTTCGTAACGCGCTACGAAACTGCTGTAGCTGATGCCTAATGCACAGCAGTTTCGTAGCGCGCTACTAAACTGCTGTAGGTGATGCCTAATGCACAGCAGTTTCGTAACGCGCTACGAAACTGCTGTAGGTGATGCCTAATGCACAGCAGTTTCGTAGTGCGCTACTAAACTACTGTAGCTGCATATTATGACCTAATGGGCCGGTTTTTGAGAGACAAAGGGGAAATATTTTCAAATGGGAACCTCTGCAAAGGATCATTTACAAAGTTTCAACATTCAGCAATGGCAAAACAAGTAGAAGAAGGACATCTTTGAACTCTAAGCTATATTTATAAAGGTGATCATTATTTCATAGCTTGTTTGTACCAGTCAACTTCTAGAAGAGTTTTTGAGCAGTTGAAACCTCCTCTCTGAAAAGTGAAAGAGGTTTTCATTCCTAAGATACTAAAGTACAAAAACCTCTTCCACTTTCTTCAAATCCATTATGATCTGGGAGCAATGAAAGACCAAACTTGCGCTACGAAACTGCTGTAGGTGCAGTTTTTCACAAGCATATTTTTACACCTGTTTTTCAAAGACTCATGCTGGAGGAAGGAATCTACATGAACTCTATATATGGGAGAAGAACTAATGTATTAAGGTTTGGAAAATGTTAGAGAAAAAGACTACGGGATTGATATATACAGGAGAAGTTGGACTTTTCTAAGGCTGAGATTCTTAGTGTACTTCAGTGAGCTTCACATTTTATCTTTGATATGCTTTACTTCCATAGTCTTAATGCTTATTACTCAGAATTCATGGAGGAACATGTTCTGACTTCCTTTAAGTGTTAAACTATGGTGAATTGAGTTCTTGGGTCCTATCTTTGGATGTTTTTCTTCAATGTTTTAATACTTATTACTCAGAATTCATGGTTACGCATGCTCTGTCTTCCTTTAGATATTAAACTCTGATCTATCACTTTAAATTCTTTCCTTTTGAATACCTTGATGTATCATTACTCAGAATTCATGCCCACATGCTTTGACTCCTATGAACTTCAAGTTATTGAGACTTTCCTGAATGTGTCACTCTTTCATTGAAGTATATATAAGCCTCAGTTTTATAAGAAGAGCTATTTGTTATCCTTATCTCTCTCACTGACTCCATAGCCCAATGGTAGCAAGCCTTCATCTTTTCAACCTACAAACACACAAAACCAAGATAGAGTTAGCCATCTATATTATCATTAATCAATATCATTAACCTTTGAGAGAGCCCTCTCAAGTTGAGGAGGCTAAGCCTCAACCAAAAGTTGGTTTGAAATAGTTACTCAAGGTCTACCTGATTAGCAGCCTTCCAGGGTTAGATTTTGAGATAACATTTTGGTGCGTCTGCCGGGAGCCTAAAGTCTATCCATTCCCGAAATTAAGAGGCTGAACTTCTGAAGGTAGCAGGAGCTCAAACATCATTTTGAGGCTGCAAAACTACCTTGGCGACTCCACACATCAAATAACAAATTGGAAGTTGACTCCACTGCTAGAAGATCAGTAGCTTGATGAAGTTTCAAGATGAGTTCCACTGCAAGAATGAATGCCAGGTATGCTCCTATGAATCGGTCTCATATCCTTGGTTTTCCAAATCCTATGCCAAAGGTTGATTGGTTAGAGGATCTTCCCATATTCAAAGATGAAAAGAAAGACAATGATGCTCTTCATTTTGTTAGGTTCCATATGCATGTAAGCAGTCTTAAGGTTCAGTTCCCTGAAGATTGTCTCATGAAGATGTTTATGACCACTTTAGAAGGAAAAGCATGGTCTTGGTATAAAAGTTTGGAAAATAGTTCAATATATTCGCTTGCTAGTTTTCATGATGAATTCTATGAGATGTATAAAGAATGTCATCCTTCCTTATTGTTGCTCAAAGGTTGTTTTAGACATTCTTTAAGTCTTATTCAGTACTTGGAGGATTGTTATGATGATGATGAATTTATGGATGAAGAAATTTTAGAGGCTCTTCATAACAATGCATTTCAACACCAAGAAGAAAGTATAACACCCCATGAAATGCAACATGAAAATCAGCAGGGGCTTACTTATGAAAACCATGTTCAATCCTCTGATATTGATGTAGAGGTGCAGCAATCCTCTCAATCTTCGAATCATAAAGAGTATGAAATTGATTGCAAACCCCATGAAGAAGTACTGGAAGATAGCTTTTATAATCTTCAGGCAGAGGAAAAGGTCGTTCAATTTTGTGATTCCTTGCAGCAGCTTACATCAATGAATGATCATAATAAGGAGGAAAATTACATTGTTTGTGGAAATCATTCGGAAAAGCAGTTGGATAGCATATCAAATAAATCGTGTGTGGTTGAGGATCAGTTGTCTAAAGAGATAGAATGTTATGATGATTATCAAAATAACCATGTTCTCTTTGACCCTATAAATGAATACATGGAAAGTTTTGCACATCAGTATTTCAAATTTCTTTGCATTATGAAGATCATATACATTATAAGTTGATTTGGTCATCTCACTATCATGGTTATTTTGAGGTTGAATGCAGTCAAGAGCCTCCAATATCAGAAAGGACAATTGATTGGCTTTATTGGAAATATCATGTTGCTTGAGCTACTAGTGGAGCTTGCAACTCATAGGGTAGGTAGGTAGGAAAATGCAAATAAGCTCAAGGTTGACTGAGCATTTTTTTTAGTAGATATAGACTTCTCTCTCCTACAGTGATCATCAAGCTCAAGCCCGAGGTGAAGGCCCAAGAAGCTTGAAAGGGATGCTTGTCAAGAAAATTTTCGTTTGTCATAAAAGGATAAAGCACTGGACCTGCGAGTTCTTAGTGTACTACAGGAGCACACTATCCCAAGTGGAGCCACTGTTATCACTAAACAAATTTCAAAGAAAAGCATAAGGTAAAGGTTAATTGATCCTAGAAATATTCATGTTGATCTTGGTCGTGTTCATGCAATAGACATTTGATATCATTCTTAGTTTGAGCAAACAAGCCCATGGTGAGTAGAGATCAGAAATCTTCATCAAATTCAAGCGAGGCAGCTCCTCAATTAAGCAAGGCATTTCCTTCCAGGTTGATTTATCTAAAGCGATTTCAAAGGAGAAAATGTCCAAAGAAAGGGAGATATCATAAGAGCTTAAACAGGTCTTAGCCCTAGGGCTAAGGAAACATCATCACAGCTGCATAAAAGTGACAGGGGTAAGGCAGTCATCCCTCAACAGGAGGAATGTAGTTTTGAAGAGTTGAAGAGAAGGTTGAATTTGGCAAATCTTGAAATTGCCAAACGAAAAATAACCTCAAGGAAAAATGTAACCAAAGAATCTCATTTCAATAAAATGGAGGCTCTATGGTCAGTTGTCATGCTCAATACTTCACCTGCAATAAAGGCAATCCCATAGCAAGTAAGGCTAAATCATAATTTTGATAGATTGCCTTTTGAAGTTTACTTTAAAAGGATGGTGTCTATGTTTGCAGTTTTGAACAACCTCATGGTATATGGGAAAGTCATTTCAAAACAAAGGAAAGATCAAGAAAGTCAAAGTTTTGGCCTTAAACTGTGGTTTTTGTAATTACACAGCAGTTTCGTAACGCGCTACGAAACTACTGTAGCTGATGCCTAATGCACAGCAGTTTCGTAGCGCGCTACTAAACTACTGTAGCTGCATATTATGACTTGATGGGCCGGTTTTTGAGAGACAAAGGGGAAATATTTTCAAATGGGAACCTCTGCAAAGGATCATTTACAAAGTTTCAACATTCAGCAATGGAAAAACAAGTAGAAGAAGGACATCTTTGAACTCTAAGCTATATTTACAAAGGTGATCATTATTTCATAGCTTGTTTTTACCAGTCAACTTCTAGAAGAGTTTCTGAGCAGTTGAAACCTCCTCTCTGAAAAGTGAAAGAGGTTTTCATTCCTAAGATACATACTGAAGTACAAAAACCTCTTCCACTTTCTTCAAATCCATTATGATCTGGGAGCAATGAAAGACCAAACTTGCGCTACGAAACCGCTGTAGGTGCAGTTTTTCACAAGCATATTTTTACACCTGTTTTTCAAAGACTCATGCTGGAGGAAGGAATCTACATGAACTCTATATATGGGAGAAGAACTAATGTATTAAGGGTTGGAAAATGTTAGAGAAAAAGACTACCTTTGTAAATGCTATGCAGGGATTGATATATACAGGAGCAGTTGGACTTTTCTGAGGTTGAGATTCTTAGTGTACTTCAGTGAGCTTCACATTTTATCTTTGATATGCTTTACTTCCATAGTCTTAATGCTTATTACTCAGAATTCATGGAGGAACATGTTCTGACTTCCTTTAAGTGTTAAACTATGGTGAATTGAGTTCTTGGGTCCTATCTTTGGATGTTTTTCTTCAACGTTTTAATACTTATTACTCAGAATTCATGGTTACTCATGCTCTGACTTCCTTTAGGTATTAAACTCTGATCTATCACTTTAAATTCTTTCCTTTTGAATACCTTGATGTGTCATTAACTCAGAATTCATGCCCACAATGCTCTGACTCCTATGAACTTCAAGTTATTGAGACTTTTCCTGAATGTGTCACTCTTTCAATTGAATATATACAAGCCTCAGTTTTATAAGAAGAGTTATTTGTTATCCTATCTCTCTCACTGACTCCATAGCCCAATGGTAGCAAGCCTTCATCTTTTCAAACCTACAAACACACAAAACCAAGATAGAGTTAAGCCATCTATATTATCATTAATCAATATCATTAACCTTTGAGAGAGCCCTCTCAGGTTGAGGAGGCTAAGCCTCAGCCAAAAGTTGGTTTGAAATAGTTACTCAAGGTCTACCTGATCAGCAGCCTTCCAGGGTCAGATTTTGAGATAACACGTAGTAAAAATACCCACAAAATTTTCACACAAATTAAACACCAAGAAATACACCAAAAACTACGCTGAACTAAGCCATTTTATTATAAATAGATGGGGTACAATAGAAGTAGAAACAAACATTCTTAAGTGTCCTTGTCCATGTCATAATGTAACAAACCCCTCTTGGGGTCTATTTGTAAAAAAAACTAAAAATTATTGAATTTTAGGTCTTCTAGGCCTCCTCCACCAAGTCGCCCTAAAGGAGGGACAAATCGGCCTTAAACAGGGGAATTTGACCTCATAGAAACACCTATATAAAGGCAACAACTCGATCTCATTTGTCACTCTCACTCATCAAGTTCGATCTGCAACTTCTAAGGCCAGAAAAAGTGCCAATTTGAAGGGAAGAAGAGGAAAGGGCTAGCGCAGAAGGAGGAGCACATTATCTACCTAAGGAAGTCGAAATTTTCTCTCTCTTATCTCACACGTGCGAAGAAATTGGAGTTGTTTGGAGGGTCAAAACTGCAGTTATATTGCTAGGCCGAAATTTAGTAGTTGGGGTTCGAAATTTTGTAGCTAGGAAGTCGAATTTCTGAATTATCGCTGAGTTGAAGCTACTAGACAAAAAGAGACTATTGGAGTGTGTTGAGTCATATTGGAAGGCTGATTTGGTGGAGGAGGAAGGTATGTTGGTCTAAGCTCTTGGTCTATCTCATTTTGAATTACTGAAGGAAGAGTTCTTGATTGGGTTTTCCCCTATATAGGGGTTTTAGCCCTGGCTGAGTGCCTACATCTGGTGTCCATGATCTTCATGTTTTTGTTTTGATGATTTCTTGATGTGAAGAAGATAAAGGAAGAACATAAAGAAGTTAATAAAATAATTATCAACATAAGAATATATTTTTGCCTTTCCGATTTTCTAACATCTTCTACATCATCGGGGGTCTTTGATATGGTTATATACATGTTAATGAGGATGTCCTATTGTTGTATCCTTCTTTATTTCATTTTATCCTAGATTTTGCTTTCGCATTTTCTAGTTGTGTTTGCACTCCCACACTGTACTCGTATTGGATGTATCCTTTAGTCCCATTGGCCTACTTGTGTGGTCATTCGTTGGACATCAATAAAATTATCTAATCTATAGCATTTGGTAACTCATATGTGTGTGTGGGTGTTTCATATTTGTGCAGCAATGTGATCATTTAATGTTGTTGCTAGGATTATATTTTAAAAAAAAATGAATTAATTATGTACTTTTTAAATTATTGTCACAATTTTCCATTTTCCCTCTAAATGTTTTAACTTTTCAATTTCTGGTCAAGACCCTCAATGATTTTTTCCATTGTCAATGTTTGCAAAATTGTTATCTCCCTTGTATAAATCCTTGGATCTCTTGATTCCTCTATCCCTTCTCAAAGGTTGATTCTCATGACTGCTAAAAGTGTTCTGAAACCACAAAGCAACAACAGAAAACTTTACCTTCTATTTCCCATACCTTTTTTAATATGTTTCTTTAAGAGAGACACAATGATCCACTGGTAGAAAACTATGGTCTAAAGCATTCTTGTGATTTAGCTTCTTGGACTTTCCTCTGCAAAATCATCAATAATACTTTTACCGTGAAATAACTTATCATTATTGTTCTTTAGTTTGAGTAATCATATGCATCTCTTGTTTTATATATGAATTGATGAGCTATGCTCACATGTAGTAAAACATGGTGATACCAGTGTTACATGTAGTATTATGATAGAGGAGGCAGCACAGAAGTAGGAGGTAGGGAGGATGATCCAACATTGGTAGGAAGCAGGAGTAGGAGAATGAAAGTGAAAAAGGCTGACGTTCCAGCCTCACCACAACCTCCTTCATACATTGAGATACCCACCTATAGTCATCTAACTCCAACCCACAACACCTTGTTCTAGAGGATGAGCCATTACCTTCGCATGTAAAAGGGATAGAGGGAATCAATAGCTAGCCACTAATTGATCATTGTAGATAACTCATAACGATAACATATTATATATTTGATTTTGATTTGTATTACATATTTAGCTTTGATTCGTGACTACACAACTATCAATATCAACTGCTCCAACCTTTGCTTCTCAGCCTTGTATGTTCTCATAAAGCTGATTTACATGTTGTAACCTTTGTTCAGCTAAAATGCTGCGAATAAAACAATTTGTCATAGTAAGATATCTACTATATTTCTTGCATTTCCGATCTTCACATTCCCTGGTTACATAAAAAAATTAAAATGAGATTTCCTTGGAAAATCATTACACATAGTATTTGATTGAACTCTTTCTGTACTCACTAAGGCTTCACTCTCTTCTATCATAAAAGCACAAGTTTGAGCTGATTTACAAAAATAACAAGAACTTTATATTGCCATCTAAATCCTTGTGAAAAACAAATTGATTACCTCTGTATGAAATCATCTTTGTTGAATCATTTATCATATTGAAAGTGAGATACATGATTAAACACCCAATGATCCCAAAGACATAAGGATGGATATTGAAATTCAAAAGAAATCAATCAAATTAAGCTCCAGATGATTATCAACTATTTAACTTAAAGCCTTACCTGCACAATTGTGGTAGGAATATGTCTTATCTTGTCTATATTGTCAAGCAAAAATGAATCTGTAGGAAAGAATCCTTTATGCTTGAAGTAATGATTCTCTATTCGAGAAAATGCCTGGAGAATCAAAATATATAACAGAATGAGTTCTCTAAACTTCATATTTGATGGTTAAATTCATTTCTATCTTTGACTGTGCAGTATACATGCATACTCTATGATTCTAGTGAGATGCTTGAGTTGTCCAGGCATGTGCTGATGTATCTCATTACAATTTACTATAGAGATACAAATGAAATGTTTGAAATTAGAAAATAGGATCAAAGAGAAACATCTTCATTAGATGTGAGTTAATGAGTCTTTGAAGGGTTGACAAATCAAGGGTAAATACTTTGTAATAGTAGGGCTTTGCAAGGCCCTCCAGGGTGAATACTTCATTCCAGGATATGAAAGACCCTAAAGAAAAAATAACTTAACCATAGATATCCTTATTAGTAATTACTAATAATCTTCATTAGTAAATAGCGTGAATATGTCAAATATGCTTGTAAGAGTTTTAATATTATTGCTACCTGATAATAACATTAGTTGAATAATTCCGTAGTAAACTAATACACCTTATCATATTTGCATTTATAAATATAATGTAGTCTGTCATCACAGTAAAATTTGAAAAGAAAAAATTTGAAACTACCTTCTTGAGTTGAAGCTCTTCAACAAGATTTCAAGGAGAACGTGTCTTCTACTTTTTGCAATGATTACATTTTGGCATTTCTAGGTTATAGGTCAGAAGCCAATTGCCATTAACCCTCAGCTCTCAACCATAATACCGAAGTAAAAAGCAAATCTTTTTTGATGTAATATGAGAAGCATAGATTATCCTAATCTATAAAATAATAACTTCCAAACCATTCCAAATGTTGGGAACATCAAACACATTTTTTATGAATTTAAGTATCATTCACTTCTACACTTCTTCAAATCTCTAATGATAATTTCAACTTAAGAAACACAAATGCCTAATCTTTTCCATCACCAGCCCACACAACCATTGGTACTCCTTTTCTGCAACTTTTTTCTACATAAGTTTATACCTGTTGATTTTTCTAGGTATCCTCTAGAGTCTACACTGATAATTACTTCTTATGATTTAGTTAGGTTTATCTTTTCTTGCTTTTGATTATTCATCATCTTGAATTCATTATCTATCATGAAACAATTATACAGAGGATATCAACAGTAAAACTAAAATGCCATTAGGATGTAATATCCCTTCCAATAAAAATCTGCTTAGTGTCTTTCTCAATTTTTGTAAATTATGGATGGGGAAAATTTTGGATACAAACCTAGGAAAAGTGGGACATTAATATGGTAGTGGAGGCCCCAAACATTAGACAAAGGGAAGATTGATGACATAGTGGGATGTGGGGACCACCCCATGATGAAATACGCACCCCCTTGATGAAGAAATTCAAATGGCTAAGGAGTGAGCTCGAATTGCTTGGTGAAAGGGCCCACGTGAAGGAAGAGAGCAGCAATTATAAATAAGAGGAAGGCAGCATCATTTAACACTTTTGACCATTTGACATTTTACATTTTGTTGCTCAAGCTATTCAATGAAGTCACAGGTGTTGTTTAGCACCAGAGGTTTCCAAGGGGAAATCTCACCCTCTTCTTTGGTGGACCACGAGTGCCACCCTAGGGATGCAAATTCTACTCATTTTTGGAGTTGGAAGGAAGACCACGAAGGCAACACGAATTCTGAGCTAGCTGGGAAACAGTTCAGGGAGCCACACAATGATTGGAGGAGAGAAGAGCCGGAGTGAGGCGTTGCATTGTTTTTGGGGCACTCTTGGATCAATGTCGTGGTACAGGAGGGAGATTTGAAGGGACAGAAAGCATCACACTACAACCAATCGAATTCCTGGAGGAGGGCCTGCGGCATTTTGTCCATAGATTGCACAGTGCTTTGTTGAGGCAACTTGTGGGGTGGTTTGCGAAGAGGTTAGCAGAGCTAGGGCTATTTGGAGTTGGATTGGACGGGATTGTGGGGGATTTTCCAACACTTTGGTGGAGCAGCAAACACAGCATCTGCTACAGGTTACATCTTTTGCTTGTGGAGGAGGGCCAAGCATTTGGGGTCAATTTTGGAGTGTCAAAACAAGGACAAACCCTTTCTGGGTTTTTTAGGTTTATTGAAGAGGGGCCAAGATAGATTTGGCAGAATTTTCTACGCAGATTTGAGGGGTCAAATTAGGATTCCCAACTCAGCCAACAGCTGGAGGAGCTAGGGGAAATTGGGCCAAAATTCCGAGGTCAACAATTAGCCAATTCCTTCGTGGGTTTTTGTGGATTATTGGTGGAGAGCCCGGGGTTAATTTCCTGGAATTTTCTGAGCACCAGAGGAGGCCCTGGCAGCGATTTCTTGCAGCCAGCAGTGCAAATTTCATAGGGACAGCATAGAGATTGGTTGGGGACAGCCACACTTGTGTCTGAGGAGCTGATTTCATCACCAGGGCATTTTTAGCTAGCCTTGAGCAAGCCCAGGTGCATGCATTTTAATCTTATCTTGTACCCAACATTTATCTTAATAAAATGGCTCCACTCAGTGCAGATTTTGGCATTTTCTGGGTATTTAATGTGGTGTAATTTTATGTGTGTGTTTTTGCTTCATTTTCTTTGTTTATCATTGTAAATTTCCATTAGGAATATTACATAGGATCATGTAGAGACAACAACACAAGAACACAACAATTTACCCATGGAAAACCCACATGGGGTAAAAACCCAGCAATCGTTTCCTTAAAGAATCAATTCAACAAGAGACATCAAAGTCATAGACAAAATGACCAGCATAATAGCAAAATGGCAATCCATCAAGAGCCAAGTCAACCCTCCACCAAATTCCAAGTCAAAACATCCTCAATCTGTCCACAAGTGCTTACAGTCAAAGTCTTCTACAAGTCTGTACTAGGGCTGAATTTCGGCCTCTCTCTCTGCCACAAAAACCTCAGACTGATCACAAATACCACCACAGAAAACTTCAAATCCACCTCAGAAAAGCATCACAGAATATAAGACTAATCTCGGCCTCCTGTAGTCACTTGAGAGACAACAGAAAGATGACTTGTTCTTCTTCTTTTTGGTCTCCTTATCTTCTTGTCTTCCTTCATTGATTGCAGAGGTATACTCGCGATTTCATATGATGCAAAGTGCCTTGAGGAAGGACGAGTTACTCCAATATATAGTTTTCTCAAGGACCGAATGGGTGTTTCCTTGGGCAGGCCGACGTGATCATAGGAGGGCCGACATGGTCAACTTGTGGAGCCAAAAATATAATTCAAAATTTTGAAATTTTCTTTTGCAAAGGTCATGAAGAACATGCTTTTCGAAATTTTTCTTTTGACAATACATGAATAATAAAATTTTCTTTTGAGCATGAAGAACATGCTTTACATAAATATCAATGATAAAAATATATTATGAAGACCAACCATAGCTACAAAATTAAACAATACCTAGTATTTTATACATTTCTCATAGGAACCCATTTGAGCGTACTCATGGTTCCTTCTATGAAATGGAGCCCTTTTCATTTTTCCTAAATGGAACCTCTCATGTCTCCATTTTGGCACCTGACTATCCATACACTGTCAGAGTTTATGTATACGAAAGTAGAATCACAGTGGGTAGAAAACAGAGAAAAATACTTCCCTAATTATATTCCAATTTGTATGTCATAATACATAGACTTGATCATGAGGAGATAGACATACACTATAATGCATTATATAACCTGCAATTTGTGATTCCTGTTGTTTAATCATATGACCTAACTTAATTCATTATCATGGCTTAACATTACATCATAACTTTATTAAAAAGTAACATTATCACCAAGTACTCGGACAAAATCTCCTAAGTAAAATATTACCATTACAAAATATTTACTCAAATTTCTTCCCTTAATGGGCATATTGGACTACAAAACAAGCTTCTTCTTTTTTTTGATAAACTTATCTGGACTAAGAGGCTCGATGAGAATATCCATTGTCTTCTTGTGTTCCAAAATACTGCAGGTCATTGTAATGTCCCAAACGGGATATTTTGCTAAATTTTGAGAAATCAAACTCAACCCAAATTTCACCATTAAATTATCATTCATTTAACAGAAGATTGCCTTGTAAAATAAAACAAATAGAGCACTGCAATCCAATGACACATTGAACAGGAAAATTCTCAGCTTTTATTATAATGTGTTGGAAACACTGAGAGGGGGGGGTGAATCAGTATTTCTTTTCAATTGTTATTTTTACCAGTTAAATCATGTATATTTAGAACACAAAAATGAACAATAGGAATAAATGTTTTTATTCATATAATCTTTACAATAAATCAGATACAATATATATAAGACTTCAATCTGTTGCCAAGCACCAACTTGGTCTTTTGTGAAGCTCTAACCTCTAGGGCACCAACCCTGTCTTGTCAAGGCACCAACCTTGGATTTAGGAGCACCAACTCCAAGGACACCAATCCTTCCAATTCTGAGGCACCAACCCCAAGGGTTCCAACCCTATCTTGTCAAGGTATGTGTTTGGTGGTCATTCTCTGCTCCCAAAATCTTCTTCATTGAATTCTGTCAATCTACAGCTTCACTGTAGTCTCCATGCTACATCATCAATGACAACCTGTCTTCATATGAAGGAGCAATGTTACTTGGGAGCGGGAGCGGGAGCGGGAGCGGGAGCGACCATTTTTAGAAGCTCCCGGTTTGGGAGCGAATCCGGGAGCGATTT
>APFE031266946.1:0-38521 GCA_000404065.3 Pinus taeda | reverse complement strand
AGATCCTAGGAGTGATGGGACTGCTCCCAATGAGTTTATGGCAAAGGAACTCACTAAGCTACTAGATTTTATGGCAAGAGCCACAGTCCCGGAAATCTTCTTAAGAGGGTTTTCGGAAATATTTTTATAGTGTCCACTATCATATAAATGATCCAACATCTTCTTATGGTAGTCCTCTTTGTTAAGGATAACAGCGGCCCCTCCTTTGTCGGTTTTCAGGACAACGATATTATTGTTCTGATTTAAGGATCTGAGAGCAACGAACTCTTCTTTACTGAGGTTGCTTCTCAGGGGCTTTGCTTTTCTAAGTACAACAACACAATCCTGTCTAATAGTGTCTTTAATATTGTCAGGTGAACCTTTGATCCCAAATTCAATGTCACATATGATGTCGTCTACTGGGATCTTCTTAGGGGTCATGGCAAAATTTAAACCTTTACCTAAAAACTTAAAAACAGAAGGGGGAAAGGATAAGCTAGAAAGATTGATAACTTTGTTCTTTCTAGAGAGAGGGGGAATACTATTATTATAATTACCATAGTTTTTGTCAATTCCATTATTGTAATTTAATTGATTAATGTTATTAATGTTATACTTATTGTTGCATCTAAGGGATAAATTTTCATGATCATTGTTGTTATTATTAATAATTGATATATTATCATTGTAACTATTAATGATAATCGGTACATAATCGTCGTCATTATTATTATTATTATTATTATTACACACTATAAAATCCATTCCTCGATTATTAATATTATAGGCATTATTATTCTTATTTATTTCTATATAATTAACATTATTACTAATATTGCTCTTATTATAATTAAACAAAGCAACGTTCTTATTGTTATTAGAATCAATAATAATATCATTAATAGAAGCAGAATTTGGTAACAGTTTAAGAGGGACGGAAGGTAAGTTAGAGGAATAAATTATAAATGGAATCATAGTGGAAGGAGGAATTTGATGAATATTATCATCCAGCTGAGGAACATGGGAAACAACGCTATCAAGACCCTCGTTATCCATTTCAAGGGGAGCAGATGGGTGTGCGTATTTGATTGAAGGAACAGAGTGGTCGGAGAGATCCAAATCACGGATTAATGAGGGAAGTGATCGTGTGTGAGGAACCTTGAGGACAGGTTCGGTTAAGGGGTTGCTCATACCGTCGAGGGACTGGTGCTGAGTTAGTATAATAATTTAGATAATCCAAGAATGTATTAAATGGCATTATAAAATACTAATATTTTACTCTAATTCATTGATAACAATATTATTATTAAATAATTTTTAACCTACCTAATCTATTTGTTTCTTAATCAATTATGGCCTTGGTCCAGTTAAGCCTAATATAGCCATTTTTTTCTAGTCAAACCTAACTGTTGGAAGATCTACCATCCTTATTTAACATGTAGCCATGATCTGATTTTTTCAACTTGTCCTAATGATGAACCACACTCGTTGGTTCGAAACGCGTCAACAAAGATTTTCTAATGTGATTTTTCCAAAAATATTTCTAAAAACTCTAATTATGGATCACAGAAGCTTAAATTCAATTATCTATACCCTGCATGGAAGGGCCATAACTTTTAAGGTCCATCATTTTGAACGAGCACGCTTGCGGGTATCAAAGTTGAAATCTAATCTTGCTTTCCTTAAAATATGCAGAGATTCTTATGTCCTTCCCCATTTCGCTCGGATTAAGCACAACCTGAACAAGCCCCAAAATCAGCAGATTTTCTTCAATGCAGGTCTGGCCCTCATCCTTTATGAAATTTCCGGCATTAGAAAAAAGCTTGATCATCTTTTCAGGAAACTTTTTTCACTGTATTTGGAACTCTCCAGCATATTAACTGCAAAATTGTGCGAGAAGATTGATGCTCATTTTTCACTGAAATCTCTTTGCATGGAGGAAATCTGGACCCAGAAACAACGCGCGAAATTCAACAAGATTGTTGAAATATTACTTTCAACTACAACGCCAAAATCATCATGGGATTTATTAGCTCTGATTTTTTTTCTTTGCGATGCGATCTTATCCCTATCGCAAATCGTGTCCATGCCCAGTTGCCTTCATTACGCCCTGTGTCTTCTGCCGATTGCTATTCTACGATGTGATCTGATCGCAAATCGCACCCATATGTTAGTGCTCCACCTTTTCTCTTCCGCCAACACGACGTTGCGATGCGATCCGATCGCAAATTGCATATCTCTCCTTCTTCAAACCGATCTCAGCCGTCCGATTGAATCAATGGTTGATGTACAGGCCTGCTATCTATTACGTGACGTGAAGTGAATTTTCATTGACCGCTAGTTTTGTCAGTGAAACAATAAATGAAAAATTTACTACGGTTGGTAAACGTAGGTAAAAGCTTTTAAATTTTTTATTTTTTTAATTCACGGGAGTAGCACAGGTAAAAATGTAATATCATTTTGTTTTTAGTTTTTTGTTGAAATGTAAGGGAGCACACAGCAACGCGTATAAAAATTACACACAACAGTGTAAATTTGCAAGGAGAGACAGAGTGAATTTTTTTTTGGAACTGCATCTGAAGCATTCTTGTTGTAATCCCTCTAGCAGAGGAAGACTTGTTGTAACAGTTTTTCTTTGTTAATGAATACAAGTTTTTGTGTGTGTGTGAAAAACTCTGTTTCCTGTGTTAAAAACAAAACATTATTCTTTGTTCATTTTGTTTTGGAATTATCAAAAATTCCGAACATGGTATCAGAGCTTGTCCAAGCTCTTTGAAGGTGTCAAAGAAGCTGAAGGAAGGATTTCTTACTGCAGCAGCTTCTCTAGCAGAGTGAAGACTCAGTCAAGAAAAAAATCCAAGGTATTTCTCAAGCTTTTTTTGTGTTACTGTTGATGACAGTCAGTTATTTTAAATACACAGTCAAGTATTTTGAAGCATAGTTAAGAGTGACAAAATGGTTGGAGCCAGCACTAGCATGGGTATCTTTAATACTCAGCTCCCACAATTTAATGGGAAAAACTATGACTATTGGGCAATAACTATGAGAGCTTTTCTTGCTTCCCAAGACTTATGGGAATTTGTTGAGGATGGTTTTGAAGAACCAGCAGATGAAGATGAGTTTAATAATTTGACTCAGGTAGAGAAAGAATTGTTGAAGAGCAATAAGAAGAAGGATTCTAAAGCCCTCTACTTCTTGTATCAAGCAGTGCATGAGAGTGTGTTTCCAAGGATAGCAGCAGCCAAGACATCCAAAGAAGCATGGCAAACTCTCAAGATAGTCTATCAAGGCATGGAGAAAGTAAAAGACAACAAAACTACGTTGCTAGGAGAAGATTTTGAGATATCCGGCATCAAGGAAATCAAGATATATTGACTCATTCTTCACACATGTGATTGGTCTGGTCACACAGATAAGGTCTCATGGAGAGATTCTTGAAGAAAGGAGGATTGTGGAGAGACTATTGAGGATCCTACCCTCAAGGTTCGATGTGATTGTTACCACCATAGAAGAGACAAAGGATCTTACAAACTTCTCAGTTGATGAACTACATGCATCACTAATGACACATGAGCAGAGATTGAGTAGAAATGAAAACTCATCTCTAGAGCATGCCATTAAGACCCAGATGTTCTTTGGAAGAGGAAGAGGTCAAGGTAGAGGAAACAAGAGAGGAAGAGGCAGAAGCCAAAACAGAAGTGGAAGAAACAGTCCAACAAATGCTCAAGGAAGAGGGAGCAATCCAAATCAGAACCAAGGCCAAGGCAGCAGCCAACAAAGTGAACAACATCATGCTCAAGGACAAAGGTATGATAAATTCAATGTCCAATGTCACTATTGTAAAAAATATGGGCATTATGCAAATGAATGTAGGAAGAAGCAACATGATATGAGTAATAGAACTAGTGCAAATTTCACTAAAGAAAATATCAGCCAAGATAATTTGTTTTTAGCTTATGATATGGCTGAAGCAAAGAGTGAAGATGTATGGTTTCTAGACTCCGGTTTCAGTAACCATATGACAGGAAACATAGCCCTGTTTTCTAATTTAGATCATAGTGTGAAGTCACAAGTCACACTAGGGACTGATAGTAAAGTTTCTGTTATGGGAAAAGGAGAAGTAAATGTTTTAATAAGGAAAGGTGAAAAGAAAACCATAGCAGATGTTTATTATGTTCCTGGAATGAAATGTAACTTCCTAAGTATTAGACAGCTTGTTCAAAAGGGTTACAATGTTTTCTTTGTGAATGATGTATGCACCATCATGGATAAAAGACTCAGTAAAAAATGTATTGTTGAAGTGAAGATGACAAGGAATAGGATGTTCCCTCTCAGAATGAAAGCAGATTTAAAAAATGGAGAAGAAATAGCAGCAGTGACACAAGAAGCTTTCCAAAGTGAACCAAAAGATGAAAATTGGTTGTGGCACTTGAGATTTGGACATCTCAAATTTGGAGGTCTTAACTTGTTGAATAGAAAATGAATGGTAAGAGGATTACCATTGATAGAGAAACCAGACAACCTTTGTGAAGGTTGTATCTTGGGGAAACAACACAGAGAAAGTTTTTCGTCTGGGAAAAGCATAAGGAAAAAAGCACCCTTAGAGATTGTCCACTCAGATTTATGTGGACCAATGCAAACTCCATCACTTGCAGGCAGCCACTATATACTAACATTTATTGATGATTTTACTAGAAAAACTTGGGTTTATTTCCTGAAGAACAAGTGGAGTGTTTTGAAAGATTTTGCAATTTCAAAGCACTTGTAGAAAACCAAAGTGGGCTGCATATCAAAGTTTTAAGAACTGATAGAGGAGGTGAGTATATCTCCAAAGAATTTCTACGTTTTTCTAGAGAAAATGGAATTCATAAGCATTTTACCACTAGGTAAAATCCGTAGCAAAATGGAATTGTCGAAAGGAAGAATAGGACAATCATGGATATGGCGAGGAGTATGTTAAAGGCAAAGCATTTGCCCAATGATTATTGGGCTGAAGCTGTACAGTGTGCAGCATACATTTTGAATAGATGTCGTACAAAAGAAGTCATGAACAGAGTGCCCGAAGAAGCATGGAGTGGGACAAAGCAAGGAGTCACCCACATGAAAGTTTTTGGATGTGTGGCTTATGCACACATTCCAGATCAACTAAGGAAGAAGTTGGACAGCAAAGGGGAGAAATGTATTTTCATTGGATACAGTGAGGAATCCAAAGCTTATAGGTTGTATAACCCATCCACCAAGAAGCTTATTGTGAGTAGAGCTGTTCAGTTCATTGAGGAGGAAGCTTGGGATGGAAGCATAGAGAAAACATTGAATGTTAAAAACTCTTTGTCACATGATGAAGATGATGAGGAGATGGTTGAAGTACATCCCCAAACAACAACACCAACACAAGGGTAGCAAGAGACACCCTTGAGGAGAAATGAAAGTGCTTCTCCAAGCACACCACAAGGAGGAAATTCAAGTGCTTCTTCAAGCATTTGTACACCAAATGAAAGAGGTAAGAAGTTCAAAAATTTAAGTGACATTTATGAACAAGAGGCAACAAATGAAGGTATGAACTCTTTGTTTGCTTTATATTGTCATGTTGATGACCCTATTCATTTCGAAGAAGCAATTAAGGATAGGAAATGGATAGAAGCTATGGATGAGGAGATTAATGCCATAGAAAGAAACAAGAAATGGGATCTAGTTGAACTACCAAAAGGAAAAGAAGTCATTGGAGTTAAATGGGTCTACAAGACCAAGAGTAATGCTAAAGGAAAAATAGAAATACACAAGGCAAGACTTGTTTTCAAAGGATATAAGCAGCAATATGGGAGAGACTATGAGGAAACTTTCGCACTGGTTGCTAGAATTGAAACCGTGAGAGCAGTGTTGTCCATAGCAGCACAAAACAAGTGGAAATTTTACCAAATGGACGTGAAGTGAGCATCCATAAATGGAGTGTTAATGGAAGAGGTTTACATTGAACAACCTCTAGGCTATAAAAATAAAGGCCAAGAGCACAAAGTGTGTAGATTGAAGAAAGCTCTTTATGGGCTAAAGCAAGCACCAAGAGTGTGGTACAGTAGAATAGATTCCTATCTACTGGAAAATGGTTTTGAAAAGTGTGAGGGAGAACCCACCCTCTACATCAAGAAAATGATGGTAAAATGCTAATTGTTGTGTTATATGTTGATGATGTTATTTTCACAGGTAATGATGATTATCTTATTGAAAATTTCAAAACAATCATGAAAGAAGAATTTGAAATGACTGACATGGGTTTGTTGAGATACTTCTTAGGAATAGAAGTAGAACAAAATGGAAATGGGATTTTTATCTCACAAGAGAAATATGTTAATGAAGTGTTGGAAAGATTTAATATGCAAGAGAGCAAAGCAATAATCACTCCCACAGTGATGGGATTAAAACTCAGGAAAGATGACAACAGCAAGGATTTTGATCCTAGTTTGTACAAGAGCATAGTTGGCAGCCTCATGTATTTGACTGCAACTAGGCCGGATATAATGCATGCTATTAGTTTAAATTCCAGATTCATGGAGAGACCAAAAGAAGCACAATGGTAGGCAACAAAAAAGATTCTGAGGTATGTAAAAGGTACTAAAAGGTTTGGCATTTTATATACTACTTCAGAATGTTCATATTTAATTAGATACACTGATAATGATTGGGCTGAAAGTGTAGATGATCGAAAAAGCACATCCAGTTATGTTTTTCACATGGGTTCAGGAGCCATTTCATGGGCTTCTAAAAAATAGTCTATTGAAGCGTTGTCTACAGCAGAGGTAGAATATGTGGCAGCTACAGCAGCAACGTGTTAAGCAATTTGGATGAGAAGGATGTTAAGGAGCTTAAGCAAAGAGCAAACAACAGGAACTATGATTTTTTGTGACAATAGCTCAGCTATTACATTATCCAAGAATTCTATGTTTCATAAGAGAACGAAACACATTGACACAAAGTTTCATTACATCAGGGAATTGGTAAACAATGGAGAAATTGTTTTAAAACACTACAGAACTCAGGAGTAGGTTGCATATATTCTGGCCAAACCATTGGGACAGAAAAGTTTTGAGTTTTTGAGGAAATGTCTAGGTATGACTGATAACCCAACAGCTGAAATTAAAGGGGAGTGTTGAAATATTACTTTCAACTGCAACGCCAAAATCGTCATGGGATTTATTAGCTCTGTCTTTTTTCTTTGCAAAGCGATCTTATCCCTATCGTAAATCGCGTCCACGCCTTGGCCTTCGTTACACCCTGTGTCTTCTGCCGATTGTGGTTCTGCGATGTGATCTGATCGCAAATCGCAAATTGGACCCATATGTTAGTGCTCCACCTTTTCTCTTCCGCTGACGTGATGTTGCGATGTGATCCGATCGCAAATCACATATCTCACCTTCTTCAAACCGATCTCATTCATCCGATTGAATCAACGGTTGATGTACAGGCCTGCTATCTATTACGTGACGTGAAGTGAATTTTCATTGACCGCCAATTTTGTCAGTGAAACAATAAATGAAAAATTTACTACAGTTGGTAAACGTAGGTAAAAGCTTTAAATTTTATTGTTTTTTTTTATTCACGGGAGTAGCACAAGCAAAAATGTAATATCATTTTGTTTTTAGTTTTTTGTTGAAATGTAAGGGAGTACGCAGTAGCGCGTATGTAAAAAAAATTTACACACAGCAGTGTAAATTTGCAAGGAGAGACAGAGTGAAATTTTTTTTGGAACTGCATCTGAAGCATTCCTGTTGTAATCCCTCTGGCAGAGGAAGACCTGTTGTAAGAGTTGTTCTTTGTTAATGAATACAAGTTTTTTATGTGTGTGAAAAACTCTGTTTCCTGTGTTAAAAACAGAGCATTATTCTCTGTTCATTTTGTTTTGGAATTATCAGAAATTCCCAACAAATATTTCTCACCAAGAAGGTTCTGGCATATCTTCTAACAAGATTTTTGGTAGCTAGGTCTCTACTCTCAGCGTATGGATTAACAAAATCTCATCTTAGGATCGTGGATCTGTTACTCCGAAAATGCGAAATCGATATAACTCAGGGTTACTCCATGCTTTCGTTTCTATTAACAATCCTCTCAATCTGGTTCAGCCTGATGCTTCATTGAACCCCTCCCCTCCATGAACAGACCCTCATCACCATCCCATCTGTGGGTCTCAATAGGATCCCATGCCATCCAACGATGCATTAGATTCTCATTCTCACTCGAAACCTCATTTCCCTCCCGTTCATCACTCCAGCACCCCTCCCAATCCACGATCTTAGAATTGATCAATCCACGTCACACAATCTTTAACCTCGTCCTCCATCGATATATCGCTAACTCAGCGCCAGTCCCTAGATGGTATAAATGACCCGTCAACCGAACCTGTCCTCACGGTTCCTCACACCCTATCGTTGCCCTCATTAACCCATGATTTGGATCTCTCCGACCACTCTATTCCTTTGATCAAATCCACACACCCACCTCCTCCCCTTGAAATGGATAACCAGAGTCGTGATAGCGTTGTTTCCCAAGTTCTTCAGCCGGCTGATAATATTCATCGAACTCCTCCTTCCACTATGATTCCATTTATAATTTATTCCTCTGACTTACCCTTTGTCCCTCTTAAACTATTACCAAATTATTCTTCTGTTAATGATAGTATTATTGATTCTAATAACAATAAGAACTTGCTTTATTTAATTATAATAAGAGAGATATTAGTAATAATGTTAATTATATAGAAATAAATAAGAATAAATAATGCCTATAATCTTAATAATTGAGGAATGAATTTTATAGTGTGTAATAATAATAATAATAAATTTGTTTAATAATAATAATAATAATAACAACAACAACAATGACGATTATGTACCGATTATCATTAATAGTTACAATGATAATATATCAATTATTAATAATAACAACATTGATCATGAAAATCTATCCCTTAGATGCAACAATAAGTATAACATTAATAAGACACTAATGGAATTGACAAAAGCTATGGTAATGATAATAATAGTATTCCCTCTCTCTCTAGAAACAATAAAGTTATCAATCTTTCTAGCTTCTCCTTTCCCCCTTCTATTTTTAAACTTTTAGGTAAAGATTTAAATTTTGCCATGGCCCCTAAGAAGATCCCGATAGACGACATCATATGTGACATTGAATTTGGGATCAAAGGTTTACCTGACAATATTAAAGACACTATTAGACAGGATTGTTCCACTGTACTTAGAAAAGCGAAGCCCCTGAGAAGTAACCTCAGCAGAGAAGAAATCGTTGCTCTGAGATACTTAAACCAGAACAATAATATCGTTGTCCTGAAAGCCGACAAAGGAGGGGCCATTGTTATCTTCAACAAAGAGGACTACCGTAAGAAGATGTTGGATCATTTATATAATAGTGGAAGCTCTAAAAAGCTTTCCAAAAACCCTCCTAAGAATATTTCCAGGACCATGGCTCTTGCCATAAAATCCAGTAGCTTAGTGAGTTCCCTTTGCCACAAACTCATTGAGAGCAATCCCATCAATCCTAGGACCTATGGACTTCCAAAGATTCATAAGGAAGGAGCCCCACTTAGACCCATTGTAAACACCATTGGTGGTCCGACCTACCTTCTAGCTAAATTTCTCGCCTCTAAACTTAAATCCTTAGTCGGCCTTACATAGTCATTTGTTAAAGACTTTTCATCCTTTGTTGAAGAACTCAAAGGCATAAAACTGGAACCGGATGATATTCTAGTGAGTTTTGATGTAGTCTCCCTTTACACTTGCATCCCTATAAAGGAAGCCATGGAGGTTATCAAGCGTCTCACGGATCCTGATACCGCTCAATTAGTTGAGATCTGTGTCACTTCCACTTTTTTTAGCTTCGAAGGCGAGTTCTTTGAGCAGACCTATGGTGTCGCCATGGGCTCTCCCTTGTCCCTTGTTGTTGCTAATCTTTTTATGGAAGATTTTGAATCCAAAGTTTTAGCCTCTGTCCGTCTCCTTCCCAAACTCTGGAAGAGATTTGTAGATGACACTAATGTCATCTTGTCTCATGGCCAAAAGGAGTTGGATCTCTTCTTCAACCATCTTAAGAGTCAATCATCCGCCATAAAATTGACCATGGAACAAGAAGTCGATGGTTGCCTCCCTTTCCTTGATATTCTGATTTCGAAGAATGTAGATGGTTCACTCTCCCACAAGGTATATCGGAAGAAAACTCACACTGAGCAATACCTTCATGATAATTCCCATCATTTCCCACCTCAGAAGCTGGGCATTTTCAACACCCTCACTACTCATGCCCTAAGAATCTCTGATGAAAAGAGCTTCAATGGAGAGAAATCCCATCTCCTTAATGTCTTTGTTGAAAACTGGTATAGCAAACACCTTGGTCAGAAAGCTTTCCTTAAAGCCTTAAAGAACTCGGTGGTTAAAAAAGAACCTAAAGATCGTATCCCCGGTGTCCATATGTCTTTTATCCAAGGGACCACTGATAGGATTGCTAGGATTCTCAAAAAGCATAATGTTCCCTCAACCTTCAGACCTCTCAAAACTATTCATAATTCCCTCTGATCAGTAAAAGATCTCATCAATCCCAAGGACATGAAAGGTGTCTATATTATTCCTTGTTCATGCGAAACCCCCTACATTGGTGAGACTTGTCGCTCGAATAACCAAAGGATTAATGAGCACACAGTTGACCTGAAACATGGGAGAACCAAGTCTTCTGCATTGGCTGAAAATGTGGAGAGGACTAATCATCTTGTTTGTATTGAGGAAGCCCAAGTGATTGCTAAGGTTGAGCATTTTCATCACCCGAAATTTAGGGAAGCTATTGAAATTGAAAAGAGGCCTTTTAATCTCAATAGGGATGATGGGTGGAAGATAAGTAGTTGTTGGATCCCTACCCTTTCTTCCCAGTCATATCCCCTCCTCCCCCCATCCCCCCTCCCCTCTATTAATAACTTAAACTAAAAAATTCCCCCTTTCCTTTTTGTTCCCTTATCTTACTAAACCAATTTGTTTTTCTTTAGATGGCTGAACGAATTACATTAAAAAGTTTCCCAAAAACCATTAATATTACTTTCTACAATTGTTTAATAATATTTAATCTAAAGAGAATGTTAAAGCAATTCTATTGACTCATATTAAAACATCAATAATATAACCCTTGTCATAACTAACTAAATTAGTTAATATAAGATTACTATCTAGATTTATAATAAGAGGTTTTATTACTATAATAATATTACTATTATACTTAGTATCATTATATTAAAGCATTTATGACTCAGTTTAAATAAATATTAATATTATTAATATCATTATAATTAAGATTAGACCCATATTAAATTATTATCAATATCATTATAAATATTAATATTATACATTAAATTATGATTACCCTTATTATAACTAACTGTAAGGGGTTAATATTAACCATTATAAGATTAACTTTTAGACTTGAGTAATATGTTTTGGCTAATTTCTTTTTATAAATTCTACCCTATTACGGTATTATAATTTAATAAGATTTAATATAATAATTTAGATAATCCAAGAATGTATTAAATGGCATTATAAAATACTAATATTTTACTCTAATTCATTGATAACAATATTATTATTAAATAATTTTTAACCTACCTAATCTAGTTGTTTCTTAATCAATTATGGTCTTCATCCAGTTAGGCCTAATATAGCCGTTTTTTCCAGTCAAACCTAATAGTAGGAAGATCTGCCATTCGTATTTAACATGTAACCATGATCTGATTTTTTCAACTTGTCATGACGATGAACCACACTCGTTGGTTCGAAAGATTTTCTAATGTGATTTTTCCCAAAATATTTCTATAAGCTACAATTTATTTTATAATAAAATTTATAACAATTTGTTACCTACACATTTTCATTTTTATTTAAAATTAATAATTTCTTAAAAATTTAAACACACTAATGATATTTTATTATATCTTTTAGCTATCCCTAACCATTTCTAAAATTAGAATAACAATTAAAATAAAACATAAAAGTACAAAATTTAAAATTTTCTTGATAACTTTATTAGTAAATAAATAATAGTATGAAAATTTAGTTTATAGATACTTTCATTAAAAATGATCATTTGAAATTTATATGATTGGAGATAAAACAAATGGTTTCTTTGAAATTTATATGATCGGAGATAAAACGTATGAGACAATCTACCGTTCCAAAAATCCTGTTCCATTGAAATTTATATGATTTGAAATAAAACGTATGAGACAATCTACCCTCCCAAAAATCCGGTTTCTTTGAAATTTATATTTATATGATTTGAAATAAAACGTATGAGACAATATACCCTCCCAAAAATCAGGTTTCTTTGAAATTTATATGATTGGAAATAAAACGTATAAGACATGTAGTATCTGTTTCTCTGTTTTGGCATAACATGGAGAAAAATTTAAATATCGCATTTCCGTGGAAACGGTCCAAGTTATTGTTAAGATTAGTCATTTCTATCCTCTAAAATTCAAAGAGGTATTCTAAATCGAAAAAAAACTTACTAATTTGATCGG
This sequence comes from Pinus taeda, assembly GCA_000404065.3. Taxonomy (NCBI): domain Eukaryota; kingdom Viridiplantae; phylum Streptophyta; class Pinopsida; order Pinales; family Pinaceae; genus Pinus; species Pinus taeda. The sequence goes on along the minus strand of APFE031266946.1, from coordinate 25,980 downwards.
TCATTAATTATTTTTTCATTTCATTTTTTTTTCCTTTATTTATTTATAATTTTTTAACCTTCTAATTTACTTTCTAATTTATTAACCCCCTAATTTATAGTTAAGCTTGATTCTTTGTCTTTCTTAATTTGAATTTTTTTTTTCATTAATTTATTTTGTGTATAATTAGGTCTTGACTCTTTTGGTTTTATTTTTTAGCAGGGCTCCTTACTTCCAATTGCTTTTTCTTAGTCCATATATAGTTTTTCTCTTGATTTTATTTAATATTAGTGTGTATCATTAATTAATGCTATAAATAAAATAATTTTATTTTTCAACTAGCTATTTATTTTGGTTATTATATGACTTTGACTTTGAATATTCTTTTTTTCAAATTTTTAGTTATTTCATAATGTGTAATTTAAACTGATTTTTTCACTGTATATATGGATTCAACACTCTAAAAAACCCCTATGGCACTTCGATTGTGCAGGGTTATCCATCAGCTTATGATTTCAATAAATTTTTATGGGATATTAGAGAAATTAGACCAGAAAATCCCACCATGAAAGCTTCCAAAAAATCTCACTAAAAACAACTCGTTTCATAATTTTATCTAATATATTTGATTTTTAAATTAATTAATACTTTTATAAACTAACCATTTATTATAGCGGTTATTTCAATGAAGGGTTTCTACATTGATCTCTATTGAAGAGTGTGCCAAGATTTGCTTCTTCATCTTGTTGTGACAATCAACACACTGGATGGTTCAGAAAGGTGTCGTCAAATATTCTTTGATGTCATTTCTACACAAAAATTTGTTTTTTAGCGTAGAAGACAATCACTTTAGCCTACCAAATAAGATAATCACCTTAGCCTACCAAATATTCTTTGACATGATTTCTACCGGAAAAAATGCTTTTAAACATATAAGGCAATCAGCGTAGCGGAGGAAGTGCTTGCCAAAAGTTGCAGGAATCCCGGAAAAAAAATTCAAGAAACTTTGCCCTATCAGTGTTGGAATCATGTTTTTATGGTAAAAATGGTTTTAACAAAATCAAAAACCTACCCAAAATTTTGTGATGGTGGAAAAAGTTACAACACCATTAAAAACTATTTAAAATCTTGAAATTTGACAATTTGACAACTGTAAATTAGATTTACAAAAATCCAATTTTATAATAATATTACCCAAATTTCAATGATTTTTAGGAGCAAAAAGATAAACTGATTAGACTACGGCCAAGACAATCTACCCTTCCCTTTTATGATTTCCAGGATTGTAGGTGCATGTGTGCTGTACATGGGTTATATGTTGTGTCACTTTGGCATGGTGCGAATCGATTTTTTTAAGGTGGATTAACGCACACCATGGGCTACAGATACGTATCTCTATTTTTCATTGATTGACAGCAATTTGGATGGCTGATAGCGACTGACATTGTCTCGTCCGATACTTTTAACCATGTATACAGTCAGAGCAGACTCTTACGTGCTTTCGGATGAATGCACAGAACAGGATCAAGGACGTCGTCACATCTCGTGTTCCCAATTGTCTGACGGTAAACCCAATTGAATAACTGAACCGAATATGCTCGGGAGTCGGTGTACTAGATGCCAAATCTACAGCAAAGCCACGCTGTTCTGACAATGTTGCAGATACTGGTTTTCTCATATACCTGAGCCCTATCGCCCACTATGAAATGCGTTTTGGATCCGTCTCTCTCAGAGAAACGATATATGCGTTTTGGATCCGTCTCTCTCAGAGAAACCATATGTTTAATCCGTTGAAAAATGGATAGGAAGTGCTCTGCATGTGCCAATGCACCTGGACGGCTTTTCACCCATGTAAGGGCATATAAACGCATTAGATGGGCCAAGCATTGCATTGACTTTCAATGAAGAATTACCAAATTACGAATTAGGATTGAATTTTAGTTTATGTCTAGATACATTGAATGAGAAAATTTGAATTTTCGTGCTTCAGGGTTTTTGAATTTAAAAAGAAACACGAACGGTATGGAAGGAAATAAGAACGGAAATTCCGACTAACTTTGGAGAATGGATCAGGGAAGATTTGTGGATAAGGCATTCGGATATTTTCTTCAATCAATTCGACACCATTGGAATGTCATTCCAATGATATGATCAGAAACTCACTTCCAATAAGTTACTGTTTTTAATTTTCTATTCATAAAAACAATAACTTAATAAACTTAAAATTCTAATGAAAATAATTCTCATAAATTCTAGATTTTCAATATAAATTTATCATAAATTTCTTAACGGAATATCTATAATAACTTACAAATCATATTGGATAGGCTTACCATCACAGGGGATCCCATCATTAAAGTTCATGAGATAATAAGGGAAGTGCAATTCAAGGGAAGTGGAATTCAAGATTATATTGAAATAATTAGTTTGATAAGTTGAAATTCAATAATATAATAAATTTAATATTAAATCAACATTACCAAGTAATAAGGGAAGTGCAATTCAAGATTATATTGAAATAATTAGTTTAATAAGTTGAAACTCGATAATATAACAAAGTTAATATTAAACTAACACTACGAAGTATGTCAAGCATAGTTAATCACATTGGTAAATGTCTTTGACTAATTTTATAATCGTATTATAACATTGGATAAACGGCAATGTAATGTAATAATTTAATTATGGTTTTCGATTTTGCTTACCATTTTCAAACTCACAAGGTTTGTGTTTCATAAAATAAAATTCATTTTCTAATCTTTTAAAGAAGCAATTCATGAAATCCAAGTAAGACAATTTCAAATTGTCAAAGTTCTTGCTTCATAAAGTAAGAGTGTTATTCAAAAGCCCAAATCCCATATTGAATGTGCCAAATATGGAGTGTTGTTTCATAATTGCACCGAGTGGCACTTTACAACTCAGTGTAGGCGAAATTTGTAAGTGTAATGTAATGAATTCTGAATTCAATATGTTGAGTGAGATTGTCCATTTTTGTTCACTTTTTATATACATGATGATGTTTACTTCCTCATTGTTGAACTACATATTAGGGTGAATGAAATTTATTTACTATAGATTACAAACTATGTTTATATCTATGGTCCTTTGTCCATTTTTGTTCACTTTTTATATAAGTGATGATGTTTACTTCCTCATTATTGAACTACATATTAGGGTGAATGAAATGTATTTACTAGAGATTACAAACTATGTTTATATCTATGGTCCTTTCTCCATTTTTGTTCACTCTTTATATACATGACGATGTTTGTTGAGAGCCCCCTAATTTGTCCATTTTTTGTTCACTTTATATACATGATGATGTTCACTTCCTCATTATTGAACTACATATTAGGGTGAATGAAATGTATTTACTATAGATTACAAGCTATGTTTATATCTATGGTCCATTAAAGTGAAAAGTTCAAGCAAAGACACTCTGTTTAAAAATTTGAACACCTTAATCACTTTATGAAAATCAAAGATCCACACACATCATTTTTGACCATCTAGACTATGTTTATCATGTGTGATTTTCATAAACATCATTGGCTACATATATTTTGATTATGAAAATTATGTTTAACAATTTTTTGGCAATGGTTGACCATAATGGACTATAGTTGTCTATGTTCACCATGTTTAAACATCAATATCTATGTTTTGCCTATAAATGACTTTGGTTAAGGATTGCATGACTATGGTTAAACATGATTTGACTATGATTGACCATTGTTTGTCTATGTTCGGCTTATGGTAGAATGTAATTTATTTTATAACACACACACACACACACACAAATATAAAGCTTTTGTGTTCTTATATACTATATCTTGATTATTGATATGAATTTGTATTATTAAAAATTATTTTAATTTGTATATGACTTTATTTAAATGTTGCAATTAATAATAGAAATTTAAAAATAATAAAATTCAATTTGTTACATTGTAATTTTTTTATTATTAATAAAATTACAAACAACTTTTAGATAAAAGAAAATCATAATATGCATATCACATTAAGACATATAACATAGAAATACTATTTATAAATTTAGATCCATTTTACCATGTAAATTAAAAATATGATTCTATGATCCCCTCGATGGGGGTGAACAAAAAATGTGAGAAGAGCCTAGGAGAAGGTGACAATCACTCCAAAGACACCTTGGATCTTTAAGGTAGGGTGGCATAGCCCAGGCTTTCACTATTTCCAAACAATACTTTTTGGACCAACCCAGATTCAACACCCGCTTTGTTAAGAGCATTAATAGGAGCTATCAAACCCAATTTCGTTGCAGACATGGTCGAAAGAGATCCACTCAGGCCTCCAAGGGGTGGATGTACAACAAGAGGCTTCTATCCACAAAATATATTTGGCATCCTACTTTCTTCACAATTCATGCACTCTAGATGAGATAAATTATAGTTATCAATATCAAAGCTTTGAAGAAAGTATATCTACTTATAACTTCAATTATATGTTATACACACCTCCATACCTACAATATATTAACTCTAGTTTTCACAATTTGAAAGCCACATTTTTAAATGAGTATTATAAAATATTGGTTAATAACTTCAAGTCACCTTGCCATCCATCAATGTCGAATAACTCAACTTCTACTTATAATTTTTCATTTTGTTATTATTTAGCTCAACCACACCCAAGAATAGGAGCTAGCTAGAACCTTCAACTCATGTAAATATTACAATAAACAATATATTATATGATGAGGAATATCAAATATAAGACAAGTAGAATTTAATATCTCCAATATTTATTTTCTTGAGGCACACAAATGTGTAAAATTATTTTTTTATGCTCTTGCACGTCGAGGTTTGTTGAAGAGAATTGTTGAATAAAGTCGTTGTTACTGGTTTGTTGTGCGAAAGGGATGTCACTGCATGATGTGAGTGACAAGCATCCTAAAATATTTTTCAGATAGTGTTCACGGTGTAGATTTGGATAAGGGCATGTATGGTTTAGAAAGTGAGTCATCCAATTGCATAACATTGAAATTCAAATATTGTGTATGGACTGTGATAGGGAAAGAAACTACTTGCGATAGACTACAACCTTATTGAGGCACCAAACTCGAAAGAGTGCACACGAAAAACTTTTATAGGCTACACCATGATTGAGGGACCAACTTCAAAAATGAGAAAGCTTCGACTTGTTGTAGCCTTCAACTTGATTGAGGCACCAACCTCAATGGTGACACGCACCTCCTTTTTCAACTTCAAGTGGACCACTTTTCACAATATTTTAAATTGGATCCACAAGATTCGTGTATAGTTGTTTGCCACTGAATTCACTCTCATAAATACTATCAACCTACAATTATTGTCACTGCAATCAATGTCACAACCTGTAATCATTGTCATAATTTTGTCTTAAACCTGCCATATCGCATCCATACTATGTTACAAGTTCTTCGTCAATATGGTTACATAACATTTTTCCCAAAACCTATTATGGCCATTTACATAACACGTAGTACAACCTGCTCATGAGCCCCCAAAATAGATAACATTGATTCTAGACATAAAAAATATATCATCAAGGGTGTTCAATCCTTCAGAAATTTTCACCACTGACTCCTAGACATCATGCTTCTTTTGGAATTGAATGTGGCTTTAAAATGAGCCCAAAAAACCCCAAAATCCATATAAAGTCAAAAATTAAGTTAAGTGTTCAATAGTATATAAACCATGGAAAATTTTAGGGGCTAATATTCGCAAGCACACTAATTTTCCATCATTTTAATAAAAAATAGATTCACCAATCTTCTTTTTTTCAAAAATGTTTTGCCTAAATTTTACAGTATAAAATTATTTTACCATAGAAGTTACAAAATTATATAGATACGATATATAAAATCACTAGAAATTTGAATACTTTTACAAAGATATCCACAAACATTTTACAATTTGCATATTAGGAACTAGTGAGATTCACCAAGGTTTCTAAGTTTTAAAATAAAGTTCCATCCTTAAAGTTTTTCCTAATATAAACCACAAGCCTCTGCTAGCTTGAGGCAAATCAAACAGAGGGTCAGAGCTCATTCTTTACCATATCATAACCAAGACATAACTTCAACCTTTAAACCACACAAAATATGAAATTTTGCCTCCACTCTAGAGACTTAACCTTTGCTTGTCATATTAAAAGGCCGATAACAATAGCAATGAATTTTAACCAATGCAATCCACTTCGAACTTAGAACAATCAATTTTTATCAACCACATACATGTACTAATTCTCTTCATCATGAGTTCATTGCAATCTCCTCCATGGCATGTGTATATATATACACATTCAGTGGTCTCAATGCTCCTTTGGGCTGAAGATAGACCAACACTTATGCCAGTAATCATGGATCCTTAACCATTATAACCATATCATGTGACCATCGGCGTGTACTTGTCCCTAAGCTTGTGGCATGATTCTTTGGACTTATCCCTTATGTGACCATATGACCATGCCTTGTGACATGGTCCTTAAGGGTCCATGGTCATTTGCATGATTATATCAACATGAAGTCATCATACCATGTGGCAACCCATTATAGGTGCCATGTGTCACCCATTGTGTTCCTTTTCACCAATAAAAAATCTTCATTTGTGCTTGCCGTGCCGCATACCCTAGAGGAACCAAGTCACCTTACTGGTGTCATCCAAATGATGTATCAAGCCACATCATCAACTTGTTGCTTTATCCAATTGAACTATGCCATGCATCGAGACTACCATGTCATCATCCTTGGCTAATCAAAATATGCCACATATCGGGATTACCATATCATCGTCCTCAACTAATTAAAATATGTCATGTGTTAGGAATACTATGTCATCCTTGTCGGGATGCAGAATTGACACCTCTTAATACCTATTTTCCCAATCCTTTCTTATCATTTGGACTCTTACAACCATACCTTATCAATATGATAGACATGGTTAACTAAAGTATGTTTCATTTCTATGTTTCATCCTTATTATTTATTTTTTCACATAGTTTGACATAAAAGTTAACTACTTTAGACAATTTTATCAATAAATTCACAAAGGGATGTTACAGGGTGTGTGTCTTGTTGAGGTGTTGTTACAAGAATATATCTCCTACTTTTTCCTCACAAAGAATGTAGTGGAGACCTTGTTGACGATGTTGACACACAATGAACTCATTTTGGACACATTGTTCTCCTATGTTTAGCATTGAGGATCGGTATTGACATTGTAATTTTGTACTTAAAATTTTGATTAATGCAAATCTCTGCCATCCATGGCTTCGTACCTTTCTTTTGAGTAGCATGTGTGCTTTGTAATTTACCAACTCCTGCTACGAAGGAAGGGCCCTCCTTATTAGTAGGGATCAATGGTTCAAGAGGTAATGTAGTAGTGTGTTTTTTATTCTAAAATATGATTCATGTGTGATTTATTTTTATTGTTACAGCCTTTGGTTCATGTATCAGATAGTTGCAAACTTCTAATCTCTATTATTATGTAACAACATTGGTCTTCGATCGATCCCTTCATTGATGCAGTGTTTATTTTATTTTTGTTACAACTCTTTTATTTGTTTATTTTATTGAAAGAGTGTTTAAGAAATTTCTTGAGTATTAATGGTTTCCTAGAGTGTTATTTTTTAGAGTGTTCATGTAGAAGAGTGAGTTTTATTTTGCAACATATGTCTTTATTTTCTTAAAATGTGAGTGAGAGTCAGAGTGTAACAACAAGTGTTTTATTTCTTAGAGTGATATTACAATGGTTGGTTTGATGTTTTATGTGTGCTAGTTTCTATCCTTCCCTGCATATACTTTCTGTGATAGCCTTGAAATGAAAATCCTACCCATATTGATAAATAATGTGAGAGCTAGATCAACTCTCCTAAATTAAAATTCCAGTTGATCCACCTAATATTTTTGGCACCATTGTTGGGGAGGTCTTAGAGGTGCATATGTGTGACTAGTTTACATGAATTGATTGAATGTGTTGTAGGTCTTTCTTTTTACTCTGAGGTTTTCGGGCAGTAAGACGAGAGGTAAGAACCTGTGCATCGCTTCAACATACCAAAGTGGGATTATACTTATAAGGAATTAGAGCACATAGGATTGCATTAAATGAATAGTGAAAATGAAAAATATGGTGCCCCCAAAGAAAGTAATCGTGCAGGTAGGAGAGGATGAGAAAGAAAGAAGAAGAGTTAGGATCTAAGAAGAGTAAAATTTATATAAGAGATCATCTCAAAAGTTGAAGAAAAATCATCTATTTAGGGAGTAACATCTAAGAATAAAGGATTAGATAAATCTTCTCAACAAAGGCCATCATCCCCTAAGTCTTCCATGTTGGGTTCACACATTAGGGAAGCAGGATTTTATGAACCTTCAGCCTCAGAAACAATCCCTTGATTTTCTAGTACATATGTATTAATAAGTGATAAATATCAAAATTTGATAGAAGGGAAAGGAGATACAAATGAGCGAGACCTAGAATCAAGTCGTGAAGAATGACCACTTGATTAATACATATTGTATTCAGGCATTGTGGTGAAAAAACCCACTGAGTATTCTAATGCAGAGGACGATGTGAAGTATTTAGGACAACTTGGGAAACCTAAACAATTTGAGTTACTTGAACAACTTAAACAACCTAAGAAATTCCCATCACCGAGGAGGGAGAAATCTCCTCCGCTAGGAGGGCTACTTGTAATAATTGTACAAAAATGTTATTCAACCAACGCACAAATACATAGATCAACGATTTGAAAATTATCCTCTCCGAGGGGAAAACCTCCTTTACATTAAATAAATGAAAAATTGTTGGATGATACAAATGACAAGACCTCCTTTGTGTATATAGGAATATAAGGGGTCATAATATAATGACATCCTACATAACAATAATAGTGTAAGGGCACAACAATAACAATAGTGGGCTTCTATGGGGCACAACAATAACAATATGGGGGCTACATGCACACAACAATGGGGATACACAAGTATTATAGGGACCTTACATGCCCCTCTCCTTCCAAAAAGTGTTGTCCTCAACACTTGAGTAGTTATGAATTCTTTTGTATAAAATTCTCATCCTCACATGTGGAATCTTCAGTGGCTAAGTTCTTCCACTTAATGAGATACTCTGAAATTGATCGATTTTGTAGCTATTAAGTTCTTGTTTTTATGAATGATTCAGACTCAAATATGTTTTTTCCTTCTTTGTCAAGTTTTGGAAATGCTATTTGAATTGGAATCTTGTCACTGATAACCTTTTTTAGCCATGAAACATGGAAAACTAGGTGTACTCAAGAAGATACAGGTAGCTCCAATTTTTATGCCATAATATCAATCTTCTACAACTCATTGTAAGGACCGCAGTACTTGGGTGATCATTTATTATCCTTCTTAGCTTGTTTGAGAGACATTTGTTTGTATGGTTGTAGCCATAAAAATATTCAGTCACTTACGTTAAAACTTGTTTCACTACGATGTTGATATACCTGTTGTTTCATTTGATTTTATGCCAGAGTGAGGTTATTCTTTAAGAGTTGGATAACTTGTTTTTGATGCTTGAACCTTAGAATTTCCTCTTAAAGATGATGTGATGGATGGTTTATTATATCCATGAAGTGCCATAAATGCGGTCATTTTTTTCTGCAGTATGGAAGGAAGTGTTATACCACCATTCAGCTATAGGTAACCACTTGACCCATTGTGTATGTTTATCAGATACAAAGCAACGAAGATATCCTTCCAAACAGTTTTTCACCATCTCAATTTTCCCATCAGATTGAGGATGATAACATGAGCTATGAGCTAATTGAGTACCAAGACAATAAAATAATTTCGTACAAAAATTTCTAGTGAAAATGGGATCTCTATCTCTTACTATAATCTTCAGATTTCCATGAATATTTTGGATCGTTTCCATAAATGTAGTAGAAACTGTACTAGCTTTAAAAGGATGAGATAATGCACAAAAGTGTGCATACTTCGTAAGTCCAGCAACTGTCACCATGCTGACACTTTTTCCTCTAGAATGGCTAAAGGTTGTAACAGACGGGGAGTCTTAATTGTTTGAACTTTATTTTGTTGGGAAACCAAACATTATACCACAAAATTTTGAATATCATATTTAAGGTCATTCCAAAAAATTTCCTTCTTGACCCTATGGTATGTTTTTAAAAATCCTAAGTGCCCTCCTAAGGGAGATGTATGCAATTCCAAAACAATATTTTGTTTGAGTTGGGAATATTACATGATATAAGTGATCTTTATACCATAATCAATCATTTTTCCAGCTAAATGTATCAGATGTACTAGGATCGTGTTGTAACTTTTGAATGAGTGACCACACCTCTTCATCATTCTTCCATTCCTTCTTTTATTAAAAAACACCAATTCCATTTCTTGAAGCATCACATTCCATAATAAAAGTTTTTGGGAAGTATCGTGTAGCTAAGACTGGTGCTTGACACATTTCCCCTTTAAGATGTTCAAAGGCCTTCATTTCTTATGGATTGAAAGAAATGCATCTTTCTTCAGTAATTGTCTTAGAGGTGTTGTTATTCTCCCATAATTCTTAACAAACTTGTGATAATACCCTGTCAACCTAAGAAATCTGTGAAGATGATTTATGGTTGTGGGGATTTTCCTTTCTTTAGTGGCTTTAATTTTGTTAAGTCTACCTTCCAAAATATTCCGCCTCATATACTCCAAAGAAACATTTGGAGGTTTTTGCATATAATTGTTTCTGGTCCAATAGTTTGAGCACCATGTCAACATGTTGAGCGTGATCCTTCCAAGACTTGTTGTAGATTAGTATATCATCAAAAAATACTAACAAAATTTTTATAAGGAAGTGTTTGAAAATGGAATTCATCAAACCTTGAAATGTGGAAGGTGCATTAGTAAGGCCAAAAGGCATGACCAAAAATTCATAATGACCCTCATGAGTTTTGAATGTTTTTTTTCAGAATTTCTTCAGTCTTCATTCTAATTTGACGACATCTTGAATGAAGATCCAACTTGGTGGAGTAAATTGCTCCATGTAATTCATCCAACAATTCATAAATGGCGAGAATCATAAATTTGTCTTTAATAGTGAGTTTATTGAGCTCCCTATAATCTAGACACATACGCCATGATCCATCCTTCTTGTGCACCAATACTACTAAAGTAGAGAAATAAATTTGACTAGGTTCAATTATACCAGCCTCTATCATTTCTGTAACCATATGTTTAATTTCACTCTTTTGAGAATAAGGATATATGTAAGGCCTGATGTTTGGAGAAACTTCCTGGAATCAATTGAATCACATGATCATGATCATGAATATGTGGGAGGCCTTTGGGAGTCTCAAACACCTTGGAATTATTTCCTAATACTTTTTGGAGATCTGGAGAAATAGATGATTTTGATGCTTGAACCCCTAGTGAGCATAATTGTGAAATTACCGCATGTTTTTTTTCCTGGAGAAGATTTTTCATGCTATTACAGATGATTATCTTTCCCAGTTTCCCTATGATACCCCTTAATTCAACTTCCTTTTCATCCCAAAAAAAATTCAAGAAAAGTTCTTGAAAATTGAAAGTTATTGTCCCTAAAGGTTCTAACCATTGGACTCCTAGTACAACATCAACACCACCCATTGGAATGGAAAGAATTGGTTAGCTTGATATTATGGCACTTTCTAGAGAAATTTATAGTTCCTCCATTTGCAACCATCACTTAACACTCTAATGATGGATATATGAAGCAATTCAATTCCTTGGTTATCTTACAATGAATAAAATTATGGGTACTACCCGAATCAATCAACACTATTACATTTTTCTTCTTGATATAGCCTTCTATCTTGAGAACTTTAGGAGTGATAATTCCTACCAATGCATTACAAGATATGGTTGAATTCATTTCTTCTTTCTTCGGGGTTGGTTCCTAGTGTATATCCTCCTCTCTTGATGTTTCTTGTTCCTCTTCCTTGTCCTCTTCATAATCTATGTAGAATAATTTCTTCTCAACACACTCATGACCTTTAGTGTATTCGCTATTGCAACTGTAACATAGCCCTCTGTATATTTTTTCCTCCAATTGTTGTGGTGTCAACCTTGTAGGTTGTGGAAGACTAGGAGCAACAACACTTCCGTATTTATAGTTCTGAGTGTTATACTTCCTTGTTGCCATAATTTTTCGTTCCACTTTCCTTGCCACACTAAATTCCTTCTCTAATGAATAAGGTTCACAAAGGTGAACCTCATGTTGGATGTTATTTTTTAAAGTCCCTATGAAGACATCAATGCTATCCTCCTCTCAAATGTCGGTTACCCTAATATTCAATTTTTGTAAGTCTTCAATGTGCTCTGCCATTGAACCCTTTTGTTTGACATTTATCAATTAGCTAAAGAAGGTGTTGCTCTTTGTATCTTCATAATGTGCTATCATTTCCTCCATGAAAATTGACCAAGTGACAAGTAGTTTACGAGAAGAAATCCATCTATACCATACAAACTAGTTTTGTTTTAAATATAGAGATGCAATGTGTACCTTTTGTGAGGGTTGCACATTGTGTAGATCAAAATATTGCTCCAACTGTAGTATCCATGTTACCGGCTCCTTGCCATCAAATTTTATCATATCTATCTTTGGAACATGGTGGTTCTTAAAACCCACATTGGAGTCTCTAAAATCGTTATTCATATTCCTTTTGTCCTCATCATGATTTTCATGGATTACCTTGACACCACCAAGAAGCATTTCTTACAACAACTTTGTCAAACCTTCCTTCAAACATTCCATTTCTACTTTCAGACCATCCATCTTATCTTCCATGCCATCCTTCAAACCTTCCATGTCTTCTTTTAAACCATCCCTGTCACCTTTCGTTGCTCTTTGTGAGACCGAAATTTGTTGCACTTGGTCCCGTAATTTTGATATATCATGTTGCAATTCTCTTACTATAATCTTCGGATTTCCATGAATATTTTGGATTGTTTCCATAAATGCAGTAGAAACTGTACTAGCTTTAAAAGGATGAGATAATGCACAAAAGTGTGCATACTTCATAAGTCCAACAACTGTCACCATGCTGACACTTTTTCCTCTAGAATGGCTAAAGGTTGTAACAGACGGGGGGTCTTAATTGTTTGAACTTTATTTTTTTGGGAAACCAAACATTATACCACAAAATTTTGAATATCATATTTAAGGTCATTCCAAAAAATTTCCTTCTTGACCCTATGGTAAGTTTTTAAAAATCCTAAGTGCCCTCCTAAGGGAGATGTATGCAATTCCAAAACAATATTTTGTTTGAGTTAGGAATATTACATGATATAAGTGATCTTTATACCATAATCAATCATTTTTCCAGCTAAATGTATCAGATGTACTAGGATCGTGTTGTAACTTTTGAATGAGTGACCACACCTCTTCATCATTCTTCCATTCATCCCTTGCTTTGCTTATCCACTCAAGTTGGATAATAGAAATGACACAAAGAAATGCTTCCACATCCTCATCCTTTCTTGAGAGTGCATCAACAACAACATTTGCTTCCCTTCTTTGTAGATGATTTAAGTCATAACCAAACATATTTGTTACCCATATTTTTCTTCTCTTCTGAAGATAATATCTGTTCCAAAAAGTATTAAGACTATCATGATCTGTTTTTACCTTGAAGTGTCTTCCCATTAGGTAAGGTCATCATTACTATAGTGCATGTAGTATTGCCAACATTTCCTTCTCATAAATAGGTTTATGTAAATACTTTCCTTTGGTTGGATGACTTTCAAAACTTAATGGGTATTCCTTCTTTTATTAAAAAACACCAATTCCATTTCTTGAAGCGTCACATTCCATAATAAAAGTTTTTGGGAAGTCTCGTGTAGCTAAGACTGGTGCTTGACACATTTCCCCTTTAAGATGTTCAAAGGCCTTCATTTCTTATGGATTGAAAGAAATGCATCTTTCTTCAGTAATTGTCTTAGAGGTGTTGTTATTCTCCCATAATTCTTAACAAACTTGTGATAATACCCTGTCAACCTAAGAAATCTGTGAAGATGATTTATGGTTGTGGGGATTTTCCTTTCTTTAGTGGCTTTAATTTTGTTAAGTCTACCTTCCAAAATATTCCGCCTCATATACTCCAAAGAAACATTTGGAGGTTTTTGCATATAATTGTTTCTGGTCCAATAGTTTGAGCACCATGTCAACATGTTGAGCGTGATCCTTCCAAGACTTGTTGTAGATTAGTATATCATCAAAAAATACTAACAAAATTTTTATAAGGAAGTGTTTGAAAATGGAATTCATCAAACCTTGAAATGTGGAAGGTGCATTAGTAAGGCCAAAAGGCATGACCAAAAATTCATAATGACCCTCATGAGTTTTGAATGTTTTTTTTCAGAATTTCTTCAGTCTTCATTCTAATTTGACGACATCTTGAATGAAGATCCAACTTGGTGGAGTAAATTGCTCCATGTAATTCATCCAACAATTCATAAATGGCGAGAATCATAAATTTGTCTTTAATAGTGAGTTTATTGAGCTCCCTATAATCTAGACACATACGCCATGATCCATCCTTCTTGTGCACCAATACTACTAAAGTAGAGAAATAAATTTGACTAGGTTCAATTATACCAGCCTCTATCATTTCTGTAACCATATGTTTAATTTCACTCTTTTGAGAATAAGGATATATGTAAGGCCTGATGTTTGGAGAAACACTTCCTAGAATCAATTGAATCACATGATCATGATCATGAATATGTGGGAGGCCTTTGGGAGTCTCAAATACCTTGGAATTATTTCCTAATACTTTTTGGAGATCTGGAGAAATAGATGATTTTGATGCTTGAACCCCTAGTGAGCATAATTGTGAAATTACCCCATGTTTTTCTTTCTGGAGAAGATTTTTCATGCTATTACAGATGATTATCTTTCCCAGTTTCCCTATGATACCCCTTAATTCAACTTCCTTTTCATCCCAAAAAAAATTCAAGAAAAGTTCTTGAAAATTGAAAGTTATTGTCCCTAAAGGTTCTAACCATTGGACTCCTAGTACAACATCAACACCACCCATTGGAATGGAAAGAATTGGTTAGCTTGATATTATGGCACTTTCTAGAGAAATTTATAGTTCCTCCATTTGCAACCATCACTTAACACTCTAATGATGGATATATGAAGCAATTCAATTCCTTGGTTATCTTACAATGAATAAAATTATGGGTACTACCCGAATCAATCAACACTATTACATTTTTCTTCTTGATATAGCCTTCTATCTTGAGAACTTTAGGAGTGATAATTCCTACCAATGCATTACAAGATATGGTTGAATTCATTTCTTCTTTCTTCGGGGTTGGTTCCTAGTGTATATCCTCCTCTCTTGATGTTTCTTGTTCCTCTTCCTTGTCCTCTTCATAATCTATGTAGAATAATTTCTTCTCAACACACTCATGACCTTTAGTGTATTCGCTATTGCAACTGTAACATAGCCCTCTGTATATTTTTTCCTCCAATTGTTGTGGTGTCAACCTTGTAGGTTGTGGAAGACTAGGAGCAACAACACTTCCGTATTTATAGTTCTGAGTGTTATACTTCCTTGTTGCCATAATTTTTCGTTCCACTTTCCTTGCCACACTAAATTCCTTCTCTAATGAATAAGGTTCACAAAGGTGAACCTCATGTTGGATGTTATTTTTTAAAGTCCCTATGAAGACATCAATGCTATCCTCCTCTCAAATGTCGGTTACCCTAATATTCAATTTTTGTAAGTCTTCAATGTGCTCTGCCATTGAACCCTTTTGTTTGACATTTATCAATTAGCTAAAGAAGGTGTTGCTCTTTGTATCTTCATAATGTGCTATCATTTCCTCCATGAAAATTGACCAAGTGACAAGTAGTTTACGAGAAGAAATCCATCTATACCATACAAACTAGTTTTGTTTTAAATATAGAGATGCAATGTGTACCTTTTGTGAGGGTTGCACATTGTGTAGATCAAAATATTGCTCCAACTGTAGTATCCATGTTACCGGCTCCTTGCCATCAAATTTTATCATATCTATCTTTGGAACATGGTGGTTCTTAAAACCCACATTGGAGTCTCTAAAATCGTTATTCATATTCCTTTTTTCCTCATCATGATTTTCATGGATTACCTTGACACCACCAAGAAGCTTTTCTTGCAACAACTTTGTCAAACCTTCCTTCAAACATTCCATTTCTACTTTCAGACCATCCATCTTATCTTCCATGCCATCCTTCAAACCTTCCATGTCTTCTTTTAAACCATCCCTGTCACCTTTCGTTGCTCTTTGTGAGACCGAAATTTGTTGCACTTGGTCCCGTAATTTTGATATATCATGTTGCAATTCTTCCTCTTCATGGATCATTGTAGATATTTATGAGGGCCTAATGGGTGTAGAATTCTTTCATTTTGGAGGCATTTTACAACCAAATACTGATATATATGCTTCAATATTCCTTTGGAATCATGTCAACTGATTTTTCAAACAAACTTTAGGCAATTTAAAAAAATACACACCTTTTTCTTTCTTTCAGGAGCTTAATCTTGCAACGATTGTAACTCTGTAATTTCATATCTCCAAGTTATAAAGTTTATTCCTGTGGTAGCTCTTTGAGACCTGCTTCCAATCCCACAACTTTGATCAAGATTAGATTCCTCAAGAAAGATTTATGCCAGATATCCCATGATGACCTGATTATGGAATGGTTCAATAAAGTGAAGTTGTATGGGATGCCATGTGTAACTATTTCAACCTTTGGCCCTAAAATTGCTACACTACAAAACAAAGCCCGTGCACTTTCAAACACATTTTGAAGAATTCAAATCCGATGCCTGAAATGAATGTTATGACTATTTTTCCTAGGTCACTTATTTGCTATAGAATTATGGAGCCCACAAACACCCTAACTTGGTCAAAACATATCTCTGAAAATATAGAAAACCAAGATCTCAAATTTTTACACGAAGTTATCTAAGATTTCGGCTCGACGTGGTAAACATTTCAGCTTTTGAAGCCTCATATAAAATAAGTTATAGTGAAAATTCCAAGATGACCTATTTGAAGAAGAAAAATCTAGAATCCAAAGCTATGATACTAAAAGTTAGGCAACCATCTCACAAAGAGATAGATCAATGACTTAAAAATTATCCTCTTCAAGGGGAAACCTCCTTTTAAATTAATAATTATTGGATGATACAAATGACAAGACCTCCTTTATATATATAATATTCTAAGGGGTCACAATACAAGCAGAGCCTACATAATAAGAATAATGTAAGGGCACAATAATAACAATCATCAGCTTCTATAGGGCTCAAAAATAACAATATGTGGGCTACATGGGCACAACAATAACAATAAGGAAGATACACTAGTATTATAGGTACCTAACATTAGGGGCATTCTAATGCAGAGGATGATGTGAAGTATTAGCACCACCTAAGAAACCTCAACAGTTTGAGTTACCTAAACAACTTAAACAACCTAAGCAATTCCCATCACCAAGGAGGGAGAAATATCCTCCACTGGGAGGACCACCTGTAATAATTCTACAAAAATCTCAAGATCTTAGGTAGAACCAAATGGCAGGAGGCTCAGTTACCACTTTCGAGTTCCCTATTGGAAACCTCCAAGGACAGGCCCAAATGTATAACATCCCTTTGTTTGCACTTCCTATTTTGAAGGTACAATCACAAAATATTTGGACACATTTCTTTTTGAATTTGATGTCCTTTGCGAAAGTTATGATTACACCATTGATGAATAGAAACTAAAATTGTTTCCAATCACATTAAAATGGACTACACTAAGATGGTTTATGGGACTCAATGGAGCATCTATTGCTATCTAGGATGGAATGAAGAATATCCTTTTAGAAAAGTATCAGGTTTATTGTAGCTCTAGAGATCAAAAGGTCAAGCTATTCAGAATCACCCAAACAACAGATGAAATTTTGGAAGAGTATGTTGAGTTCATTTAGTATAATTTGCAGAGATCTCATAATAGTGATCTAGACAAGAAAATAGTTAAAACAATTTTCATCAAGGGAATGCAGGATGACTACTTTGATATGCTAAATATTTTAAGGAAGGGAGATATGTCTAAGGATCCCTATGGTGATATTGCTCAAATTTGTTGAAGGAGTTCTATAGGACCAACAAGATGAATACCTATGACACATGATGCATCTACCAAGATTTTAAAGTCGGCCAATGGTGGGGCAACACGAGCAAAAATTGGAAATTTGTTGGAGAATTTTAAAACCTATATTATGAGCTCATTGTCCTCTCAGCTCAATGTATTGTAAGAAAAGAAGAAACAATTGGAATTGGAACAAGATTTAGCTATATTATGCTCTTGATGTAGGAAGAAACACCCCTTGAGGGAATTCCCACATAATAGATTCAATATATCTAATAAGGATCACTCTACAAAATAATGCCCCTTGTTACATGGACTAAATGTTGTTTATAAGGAAGCAGGGGAGGATGTTGAAGCAACATTCTTCATTTCCACTAAAAAGCCTTGGCAGCCTAGGCCATTAAGTATGTTTGAACCTTTCTCCTCTTTTAATTCGTGGAATGGTATGTGTGGTACACAAAAAATTTCCCCACAATAAATGAAATACCATGTAGCTCCATGGAAGCTTCCTAATCCACCTATGTTCCAATATCTTGTTCCCTGGCCTAGTGGCCTTCTCCTTCATGGCCTCAACAATGTTGATGGATTGCTCTTCATAGAAAAATGCATGTTTGGATCCCAATGCAACAATAATAGTTGCAAATTCCCTTCAATCTGTGTATGAGAGGACCTTCATTACACCCCAAGCTACATGTACCATGTAACCCTAATCCAAAAATAAGGCGATACAACAAGTTGAAGCACCAATTCTCCCTACTTTTTATATATCACCTGTGGAATGTAATGAACTTCAATTACAATCAGGGAGAATAATAAACCCAACTACTTCTCCTACTATCATAGAAAGCGAGGAAGAAAATTTATTGGGAGAATAAAACTAAATTTTAGGATCTCTCAAGAAGCAACAAGTTGTAATAGTTGATGTTACCATTAGTGTTGAAACAATAATTTAAAATACTCATGAAATTGTAACAACTAGTCGTTTTGCTAACACCACTATAACAACCAATATAACCCCCAATGTCAATGTAACAGATGATGCTACCTCGGCTATGAAGCCTGCAATAATTGCTTAGAATGAGACTTCTTTGCATCCCCCTTATCCTGAAAGATTAACTGAAGTCAAGAACACTCATCAAACTGAGTCTAGCTTCTTAAAGGAGTTTAAAAACTTACATTTTCATATTCCTTTGCTTCAAGCAATTCCAAATGCTCCTGTTTATTTTAAAAAGGGTTAAGGGATTATTCTTAAAAAATCCAAGTAAGAAATCTAGGGACCCCCTACTATGCATGTAACTGAAAAGTGATCAAATTGATGTTAAGGGATAATACACTTAATAAATATGAATATTTTAGGAACCCAATAGTAGTTGTTAATATTGGAGGAAAAAATATTTCAAACACAGTGATTGATTTAGGAGCAACAATTAATATAATAACTAGGGAAATTGATGGACTACTTCATATTACCAACTTCGGGCCAACTCCCATCATTTTAGAATTATAAGATAGGTCTAGGATCATACTTGAAGGAGTATTGGAGGATATTATTGTTCAATAGACTTTTGGAAGTACCTAATAGATTTTATAGTGTTACAACCTAAGACATGCCTAGGGGAACATCCTCTGATCGTGGGCAAGCCATGGTTAGCCACTGTAAATGTATTTATTGGATGCAATTTTAGGTGCATGACCATCTCTGATCACAACACTACCAAGGATATTATTCTTTACCCTCTAGAAAAACCAAGTTTGGAATCTTAGAACACTTTATGGTATGAGTTAGAACTGGAAGAAGTTGATACATGACTAGTCCTCAGAAATGGAAAGGATTTTCAATTTAAAAATGAAACTAAGGATGATGTTATTAATACTTTCATTAATGAACCTTTTGTTTTTACACCAATAACATTTTTATTGTTGAGTTCAAGGAACCTGCCACAGGTAAAACTAAAAGCTTCAGGTAAAAAACTAGACTACACCACCCACCACCCATGCTCACTAATCATTATTTGAGGAAACAATGTTAGTCAGAACCCTTGTGTTGGAGACATGAGGATCCATTAGGTCCCCACCATATGATTTGTAGGGAACATAGCTCTCCACATGCAATATCTGAGCATCAATTTTATCCAAGTAGAACCTCTGGTTCTTAAGCATCCTTTTAACATCTTGCATAGAGGGGAAAATATTGCATTTATTTGTCTGCTTGTCCCTCAATACCAAGCCCAAAAAAGTTTTCACTTTCCAATGAAGCGATATTGAGTTTAAATATTGTTTTCTCCTACCCTTAATGTGCCCAGGGTCTAGCACCCAAACTGACCTATCCTCTAATATCTTAGAGTCTAAAAGAGACTTGCTTTCCTGTCCTAATTTTGTCTCGAGTTCATAGATTTCCTACCATGTTTAAGGTGGAACTGTATTTCAATAGGGTTTCATTAAATCATGGGGAGAGATCCTTTCCCCTATCTACTCAAGCTAAATTCTTCCACCACTTCCCTTTTTACTCATCCTCTGCCTTGGTGGCATCATCGAGTCTTGGGGGGAAGAATCAATATCACTATAGGTTCTTCATGTACCTGGAAAAGGGCATAAAGACTGACTTGACCCACCCTTAACAATACAAAGAAACTAAAAAATTATCTCGTCATATGCAATACCACTTTGTTTCTATGTAAATATATGTTTGTTTTTATATTGAACTAATTTTCGTTGTGATGTACAGAAGGCCATGGTGAACATGACTTACAGTAACAATAAAGCTTGATGATGTAATAAATCAATTGTTATTAATGAAAAGGAAAACTGAAAATTATTTGGGAAAGGAACACTTGAGTTAAATAGATTATTCCCAAGATTCAAAAACCAATGTTGATGGATAAGAGCAAGACAAAATTTCTTAAAAATCAGTGCTAAACATCCCTAGGGGTTGATTAATAAGATTTAATATGATTATATAGAAGATTTATTAAATCATTCAATGTAGATAAAAACACCAAGTGAGGGTGAGTAAAGCACTGGAGGAGAAAAAATCATGCTTTAAAGAAAAAGGAGAAGATACCTTTTCCAAAAATAAAGAGAAAAGAATAGAAAAGTCAAGGCTATTGGGTTGGCAGACCCTAGAAAGTGGGACACTACTAAGGAAAAATTTTCTAGGGTAGTAAGGCATAAAATACCTTGTCTAGAATCACAAGAGGTTGTTGTTTTGATGGCAATGAGATCTCAGCTCATGGGGAACTGGTGGTGACAGTCCATGGTTGATTGGAAAGTGTCCTCAAGCAATTTATAGTTGGTATATGGTTAGAACTTTTGTTTACTAGTTAAAAGTAAAATTATCTTGTTCACTGGTTATACACAAGCTATTTTGTTTATTTTATAAACTGAAATTTTGTGCTTGTGTGGTTTGAGGAAGTATAATATAAGAATGATAGTAGCAGGTTGGGTTGATCATAAGTGATCAAAATGAATCTGGGTACATTATAAGAATGATAGTAGTAGGGTGGGTTGATCATAAGTGATAAAAATGAATCTTATATGGAGTTGATGGAATCATGGGAATTAGTAATTATCAAATGGAAAGACCCCATGTCAAATTTGGTTGTTTTGAAATGGTTATACATATCAAAATAAATGTTATTTATGAGATTATTCATGTTGCTGATATCATCTGCATATACATGCACTAAAGGCGATTTCCATAAAAACTTACTCTTGTTAGATGATAAATATCATTATCCTGATCTACCAAGTAGTGAGAAAAATTTAACTCAATAAATTTTATCTTCAAGAATCATAGACAGGAAACCTTTCAGGGTATGTTGATAATGCGAGTTGGAGTTAGTGGTCACTAGTCGTGTCAATATCGAACGCAATTATTTTCGTTAATAACTTACAAATTATGTCTATTTGATACAAATTGGGGTGCATAGAGTCAACTTGAATGCCCAAGAAGATACAGAGGGAAATTTATTATAATACTTTTAACTACGGATGCATCAGGAGATTGTGACGCCTCCCTTATGTGGCTATTTGACTATACAAATTGTCCTTGTGGATATATTCCCTACCCTCAGTACATTAGTACCGAGGAAATTACATAAAAAATTATTATGTTTCAAATTATAACATTTAACTAGAACCATGATTTCTAGTAGAAGATAATCTATTTCATCATAATTTGAAACTAAGACTAATGAAGGGAAAGTGTTCAGAATAGAGGAGTTAGGTGCATGAACTATAACAATTTTTTCCATAATATAATGCAAATTCTAGGATAACAATAACACCTATACCTGAGGATGAATACCGTTATATGGAAACAATTTGAATTGATACGAAAACCAAACTTCAGAGAGGGAATAGATCTGAACTTTAAGAAATTTAATAACTTAGAAATATTCATAAATTATGGAAAAAGGGACACATTGCGAAGCCTCCACAAATTTACAAGTTAGGAGAAAAATAGAAACATATGATTTTCTTCTCTATTATTGTATTAGGAATTGAATTTCCAGATGGGACATAAGCTAGATGAAATTATGCATGCCAAATAAATACACAAGTACTTTGTTGTTAAATATCATCACTGATACCAAATATATTAAATAAAGAAACAAAAAAAAAACACAAAGATTTAAAGGTTTGACTCCTCTTAGGAAAAAAAACCATTAGTAGGGTTATCAAAGAATACTTTCCAACTTCAAGTAGATGCCGAAATTAAGCAATTAAACCAAACATTGTGCTCAATAATATAAGCATACTAGTTATTTACACCATGAACGCATTAAGTGATATAGATGGAAGAGATCTACTAACATCTACAAGTATTAAATATATAACAAAATAGAAAGGGTTTTGAGTTACAATTAGCCAACTTTGGTATACATGCAACACTCCAATAATAGTAGCCTCTTTCGAGTCAATTAACCAATTTCAGAACAATTATTATAGAACACAAATTTGATATAATGGAAAGTTGTATTGGAAACAATGTAAACTATGAAATGAGAATTATAAACTTGAAATGAGAACTCTAGCAGAAAACTCCAAAAAGACATGAAAACAACCCAAAAACGAAAATTGTTGATGTTGGATAA
The DNA here is from genome assembly GCA_000404065.3 of Pinus taeda. Taxonomy (NCBI): domain Eukaryota; kingdom Viridiplantae; phylum Streptophyta; class Pinopsida; order Pinales; family Pinaceae; genus Pinus; species Pinus taeda. The sequence continues at coordinate 2,724 of APFE031266946.1, read as the reverse complement.
TGTTTTTCTTTTTGGTAAATTTTAGTAGTTTTTAAAAAATGGCAGTAAAAGACATTAAAAGCTATTTTTTTGGTGCAGAAAACACCTTGAAATCAAAATGTGTTGATTTTGTAATAACGTCTTTTTTTTCGAGGTAAATTTTCAACATTATTTTTGTAATGGCATTAAGGATCAAGTATCATGACTCTGAAAAACCATAAAATTCTAATGATTTTCAAGCATGACATTAAAGATAAAACATCATGTCTTTGAAAAGCCTTAAAATTCCAGCATTTTTCAGCCATGGTGTTAAAGATAAAACATCATGACTGAGAAAACCCTTAAAAGTTTGACAAATGTTCAACCATGGAATTAAAACCAAAGATCATGACTACTAAATTAAAAAAAATGAAAATCTGAATGAAAGAGTCATTATACCAAAAGTAATTTGTTTTTTCAAATCCTAAAAATATAACAACTTTAAAATCTTAGCATAAGACAACTTGACACATTGCAACAAAAAATTAAAAATCAACCATCAAATTGACACGTAGTGTAGGCGAACTAAACCATCGTAATGAAATCTTAAAGACCAACCATGAAATTGACACATTGTGAGGTCAGAATTGATCTATTGTAACAAAAATTTTAAAAACAACTATCAAATTGACACATGATGAGATTTTGTTGCTAGTCGAGGATTGACACAGACCCTATAAGAAAAAAAAATAAAGTAAGACAAAATAATAAATAAATAGATAAATAGATAAAAATGAAAAATACAAAAACACATTGAAAAAAGCACAAGAAGTGTAAAAAATAATAACAAATAAATAAAAATATATATTTAAAACATAAAAAAAAACATGACTAAAAACCAAAGAACAACAAAAATTAAAAATTATTGTGAAAAATAAAAAAGATTTAAAACAAACAATTTTTTTTTTTTTTAAAGTAAATAAATATATATTGAAATAAAATTTTTTTGAAAAAAATGTTTGAAAAAAAAATAAACAGTATAAAATATTAATAAAAAGATCCAATAATAAAAAACATTAATAAATAATGTTATAAAAAATACAAAATTAACTTATAATGATTAAAGTTTAAAAATATACCAAAAAATAAAAATTACAAGAAAGCCTCTCCAAAGGAAACATAATGTTAAGGAAAAAATAGAAAAAAATAATATTAGATTAATTAAAATGAAATAAAAAAACATTAAAAAAAAAAAAAAAATTCATAAAAAGTAAATTTAACCAAATAAAATAAAGGGGAAAGATAACAAACTTGGAAATATATATATATATATAAATATATATAATATATAATATATAATATATATTATATATATATATAAACATCTAAAAAAAACTAATAAAATAATAAAAATTGTCTGGCCCAACGGGCCTACGGGTGGTGCAACTACCTCCACGCCCACCCTTGTGTCCCAACGGATCCATGGGGTGTAGGGCCAATTCTCGAAATCAACCCTCTACATGTAACACCCTCCCTATAGCACCCTCCCTGCCCATGCCTGCAGCTTAGCAGGCCCAAGTGGTAGTAGGGTCTGATTCCAAGAATTAACCCTACTAACCCGTGGGCCCGTTGGGCGAGCGATTTTTAATTTTTTTTTAATTTTGTGTTTTTAAATATTTATGCTTTTTATTTTTTTAAATAGTTTTTAATGTACTATTTCATTTTAATTTTAATTTTAATTTCTATTTCATTTTTTGTATTTCAAATTTTATTTTATGTTCTTTATTATTTTCATGTTTATTATATTTTTAATGTTTGTTTATATATAATATATATATATATATATATATATATATATATATATATATATATATATATATATAATATCTTTTCTGGTGTAATTTTTATTTTTTCTTTCTAAATGATGTTTTTTTCTTTCTTGTCATTTCTTTAATATATGTTTTTTTAAAATTTTTGTCATTTTATAAAAAACAAATTTAATTTATATTTTATTTTTTATTTTATTTTTATTTTTTCATTTTTTATATATATTATATTCGTTGTTTTGGCCATGTTTTCTTAATTTCGTTTATGTTTTAATATATATTTTTATTATGATTTTTTATTAATTATTATTTTTCTTAGTGTTTTAATATTTTAATTTTTTGTCCGGGAATTGGACAACTTGAAAAATGGTAAAATAATCATAACTTAAAAAACAATTGTGCATACTTAGGACATAAGAAAATTTAATGTGTCAAAAATATGTCTTTAAAAGAATGTTGATGCTCTTTAAAATCCACATGAAAATTACCAAAGTTTAAAAGAAAAATTACCCACACTTAATACATTAGAAAATTTAAAGTTTAAAAAATAAGCCCTCTAAAAAAATGGGTTGATGCCTCATTAACACTTTTCAAAATCAATATGAAAATAATTAACATTTTGAAAAAAAAAACATACTTGATACATAAGAAAATTTAAAGTATCAAAAATATGCTCCAAAAACAAAAGTTGTATTCTGAATCAACTCTTTTCAAAATCAGGGGATTTTTTTCTACCTCAAAAAAATGGGTACTTGGTATAGTTCTCATTTTATTGTTTACATTGTTTGAAGCAACCAAGACAAAGTAACTGTACATAATCACTTCTCCTCAAGAGCTATAAGCTCATAAACTACACATTTGTCAATCCGGTAGGGGAACTAGAAAAGAATGTGCTTGATGAGAAGTAATTATGACTCTAAGTTAACACATAGTAAACATA
>APFE031266941.1:1830-12112 GCA_000404065.3 Pinus taeda | reverse complement strand
TATTAGTCACATTGAATATTTTATTATTAATGATATATTTTTAAATGTTGCATTTTAATTTGATATTAATAATTAAATAAAATACATATCTCCTTGAACATTTTTGCTTTTAATTACTCCTCTTACAACATTGAAATATTTGATTATGCTCAACATTAAATAATTAGTCATTTACGCTCTCTCGGTATACATATGCATGAAGTTGAATTGAAACAAATTATTCAACATGCATATTTAAAAACATTTTTGAGTCATGTACCAAAATATTTTTAAATTTTTTTTAAGTCAGATACTGAAATATTTTTAGAAAGTATAAGAATTATACAATTTGTTGTACTAAAAATATATAACATTTTATTTTTATTTCTTTTAGTTATCTTATTTCTCTATAAAATTGGTATAAGATTATGATAGTTCATATGAAAATTGAAATATGTTATTTATGGTTGATAGTAAGAGTATAACATGTATATTCATTTTTGTATAGCCCACTTTTTTATTTACAATGAAAAAATTGAACAAAAAAAATTGCACACAACAGATTTTAATCCCCTCTGAGAATCTAATCTCTCTTCTTATATATATCTATATCTATATCTATATACTAATATATCATATCTATATCTATAATCTATATCATATCTATATATATATCTATATATATATATATATATATATATATATATATATTATATATATATATTATATATATAATATAATATATAATATACCACTTGTAAATTTTTTCATTGTTTAATATTACTTTTGAACGAATAAATGGATTCAATGTCTTCAAAATTTACAGTGAAAAAAATGACTAAAACATTTTGCATAGAACAGATTTAATCCCTCTAGAAACTAATGGATTTTGTAAAACTACTATATATATATATAATATATATAGAATATATATATATATATATTATATATATATATATGTCTTCAAACATCCATTCAACAACACCTTACTATTGTAAGAATAACAACAACTACTTTATTTGGCAAAATTTTATTTTTAATAGGGTGTCTTTCAGCAAAAGGTATTCTGGTAGAGTTTTTCAAACTGCTAGCACCATGCTATTCAAATAGTAACAACTACTTTATCATTTTTTCATAGAACGATAATTTACATAGAGTGTACATTAAAGATAAAGAGTAAGTAACAAAATAAACAACGAAACATGTGTTGTATTGATTTCAAAACGTAAAGGATTACTTTTTTGGAATAGAGATTTTTAATTTTTTCACAGATGTTGACTTACGATGGGGTGGAAGCTGAAAAGCAAGTATAAAATATCAATTATTTTAACACGATTGAAAATTAAAAAAATCTATTATCTAAATAATATTTGAAAATGAAAAGTAAAATTAATAATTATATTACCAAAAATCCGTTAAAACACAAAATTACCTGTACCACTGTATGTTGACTCTTGACTTATTAATTCAAATTTCACCACTTTGTGAACAATCGTGTACCACTATTCTCAATCTTTATTTCTTAATTCAACTTCTATAACTTTGCGAACAACCCTGGTATATTATTATGACTAAACAAATGCAAACTTGGAATATGGAAAGAGAACTATTAGATCTTTAAATAGACATGTCAATAAGAGACTTGAATTTTTAAATAAAAATGAATTATTCTTTTATGACCATTTGTTCCAAAAAACGAGGGTCATTTTCTCTAAGTTAATTCCAATACCATGAAATACCACCTAATGAAAGGAAAAAACGTTTTTTTACACCAGATCGAGAGGGTGAAATAACAATTATAAATACATATTCTTGAAAATTAGGGTGAATGGAAGGTTGTAACTCCTAATTTCAAGGGATAAATTTACTTTTTTAACCCTCTCCCTTAAAATAAGGTGGCCTAACCTCAATACCTAATTTTTTTACAAAATAAATTTGAGGAGATTTGCAACAATGTACTACGATACGAAATATTCACCCAATAAAAATTTAAAACTCCTTAATTTCGCCCAAGGGCGAAAATTCGCCCTGGGCGAAAATTCTCCCCTAAAATTTTCCATCGCAGAGACTTCAATAAATCTTTTGCAAGTCTTAATAAACATGCTTATATATCATGATTTAGTGGTAAGGTTATAATATTCGAGTTCCTTTTTCATCGGTATCATTGTATGGACCTCCTAACTTTGTTATAGTCCCCTTAGTATGTTTTGTTAACTATGTTTTGAGCAAGTATTTTGTATTGATCATCAGCAATCTATATGAATAAGAAAAATTAAATTCTAGAGAAGAAAATGTATATCAACCATGAATAGTTTGGAATTTTCATTCAATTAAATTTTTATGAAAAAGGATTTCTTATTCTTTTCAAATTCATCGGTATCATTATATGGACCTCCTAACTTTGTTATAGTCCACTTAGTATGTTTTGTTAACTATGTTTTGAGCAAGTATTTTGTATTGATCATCAGAAATCTATATGAATAAGAAAAATTAAATTCTAGAGAAGAAAATGTATATCAACCATGAATAGTTTGGAATTTTCATTCAATTAAATTTTTATGAAAAAGGATTTCTTATTCTTTTCAAATTTTGAGTAAAAATATTCTTCTAGTATTTAAGCATCTCAAATGAACAAGATCATTGAATCCAAATTTGACTTACACTATAGAAAATTGGTACCAAAATTATGGGTACTAATTAGCTGGTACAAGGTACCAAAGAATTCATATGCAATACTAGATGATGTTGCAATCCAATCATTTCCAACTTCACATAATATTTCAAACATAATATTCATAGCTTACTTTATTGAAAAGAAAAACTAGAAACAAATCTAACTAAAAAGAAATAATAAGTGGGAAATCAAAGTAATAGTTGACCATGCATAGTTGGAAATAAGGTTGTGTGGCAATCTTCATTAAAACAATTTGTAGCTGAAAGAGACCCCAACAAAAATATTCAATAGGAACATAGATATCCCATTTTCAACTAATTATTTTTACCCATTAATATCCCCACTTGTACAAAACAATGAGAAATATGCCACACTATATTTTACAACTAAAATAACTTCTATATGCAACATTTATTTGTTATCCTACTCTACTTGAAAAAAGGAAATTCCTCTCATCAAGTATAGGAGTATTTCCAATGTAACTATGTGCATGACAGGTATAAAACTACATTCATCCTCAAGTTTAAAATATAAGATTAAATGAATACCTTAGTATGAAGAGCCATGTCTTTTAATGATGATGTCAATAAATAAGGAAGAATGAAGGAGTGATATGGTCTTATAGTTGCTTCAAGCCAACTTTTAACAAAATAAAAATGCTCTTGGGTTACCTCTTTATTTGGCTCATTTAGCAGATCATCCTTTACCATGTCATGCATATCTTCTACTATGGGATGACTATCCTCTTGTGTGCTTATAAGATCCATAGATAGCCATGTAAAATTTTATTCAATCTTAGGTTCTAATGGTTTCTCTCCATTAGATGTGGTCTATGGTTCTTTAGTTTCATCGACAAGATTGTAAGGGTAAGGATCTTCTTGTGGATATGGTTCATGGATTTGTGGTTCTTATATCACTTCTAGAGAGACAGATAAGTTCTTGACTGTTGTGAGGATTTGACTTACTGAGAACAAAATATCCCAGCTGTTGTTAGGATTTGAGAGAGTTCTCCCAAAATCCTATTCATCCTTGTCTATTTCTTTTCCAGTTGCTAATCCCTGTCATGCACATGGATTAGAGTAAGGAGTTCTTAAAATAACATAAAATTTTAAAAATCCTAAATAAATAGGAAGGAAACACACTTAAAACAAATATAGAAAACCAATCATGTACTCGAAGCCCCACCATGCTAGTAAGACCCTGCTATCACCAAGTTATCCGTTCACAGGAGTTAGGCTTGTCTCCTTTCCATGAATCGATAACACAATTGCAAAGAAAAATAAAGAAACAAAAATGCTTTGGGGAAATCCCACCAAAGTGAATGCCTAAGTTCTTACCTCTCATCTTACCATTTTATCTTCACCCTCATGTTGTCTATGTAACTAAAATCATGCAAAAAAGAGTATAAAATAAATTATGCTCTAATACCTTGAACACCTCCCTGACAATGATGCCAAACCCGTTGGTGGAATTATATGTATTCTAATTATGACATTAAATTATCGAATCTGGGATCAGAAGACTTAGAGATGCAAGCATAAGAAATGTAGGATTAGGGCCTAAGTTAATCTAGTTGAGAATACAAAACAAAAATTGAGAGATTGAAAGGAAATGTGCATGATTTTTAGGCGTGTCTATTCTAGCCTCTACCCTTGAACCCCTAGTTTGGATTTGTAAATACTACCTTTCACTTTTCATGGTAGGTGTTCAATTAAGGTTGAACTAAGTCGTAAAAGGGTTCTAGTTCTAGACCCAAAACTTGTTAAAACCAAATGTTGAAAGGAACAAGGCGTGTAAATTAAATTCTTGAAAATAAATTTCATTCAAAAAATAGACTAAACAATGAAGTACAAATTTCTATTGGGTAATTTCTAAATGCCTGAGAAAGGAAACTAGACTAATTTTAAACATTGTTTTTAATCCATGACTTCTTTACATATATGAAACCAAATGAGGTTCACACTTATCAGCGAGATCAAAATACTTGCAAACAAATCATTGCATAGCCATAACATTCCAAGTATCATTATCCATTCATATTATATTCAAGATATATCGCGGGATTCAAAGTAATATCTTGAATGAGTAACTCACACCTTGTACTATCATACTAAGATATCAAAGTTTTGTTCAAAAGAAAAATACTTTCACAAATGAGAACTGAGGCTTGTTCACAATTATGTATTATCAAAGGTCAAACCAAGGTATTTTTATAAGATTTAGTATGTTGTCAATGATAGAAATACTATTCTTGTATGACCCTACTCTAAATCACACCCAAAACAAAATATTTCAATTTTAAGGTAAACAAAAAATCAAGATTGAATTTGTTAATAACAATTGTAGGGTTATGATGAAGAGGTTGAACAGAATTAGACCCCAAACCACAATTAAAATATTATGTTTATTATGTGTGAACACAAACAAAGCTATGCATAACAGATGGAAACAATGAGAGGCAAAACACTATAATTCATATAAATGATTTACCTTATCACACATATAAACAATAGCAATTTTGAAACTATATCACACAAATGAAGGAGAGAGAAAATCAATTGAAAATACACAATACAATACTAACCATTGAACAAATGAAATATGGAAACAATTACCCACTCTAAGGGGCCCTACTTAGGTGGTCAGTGTTGTCAGGAAAGATCAGATCAAGCTATAAGAAGATGTACTACAATTCAACAACCATCAATTTTTATTCACATCAAAAACTCTTTTACAAATCAACTCTCTAAATCTCTCAAAAACTAATCTTCGATCTCTTTTAAAATAATGAAAAACCTCCTTCCTCTACCCTTTTAGGCTTTATTTATATATAAAATCCATCGAGGAAGGATAAGATCCAATCTCCTAAACTCAAAAAACAAATTTACAACCTTAGAGGAAAATCTCGGAAATATGGTTTTTATGTAATTGTATACAAAGTGGTGTTAAAGAATCAACCAGATCTTCTTGACGATGATGTATTTTGTGGATATAGTTCTATGGAGCCTAATTTGTTATATTACCAACAAAAATGTCTCTTGTAATTTCTTGATTGAATTCCATGGCATTAGAAATTGCGACTGAAGCTGGTTACTTTTTTCAATCTGGGTTTTTTCATAAATTTTGTACAAATTTTCTTCGAAGAACCAACTATAACTTTTAAATCGTATGGAATTTTTGGAAACAGTTTGAGATATAAGTAAATTTCTATGCTTTTCAAAAACACATTTCCTAGATTCTTGAGATTCTCCACCATGTGCATGAAAATAGAGGCATAACATGGAATTTTTAAAGTTGTTACCTATTTTTGGCTCTAACTTAAATCATGTGCTAGGATCCCATGCATGTGAGTTGGGTATATTTCATGGTTTATACCATAATATGAGGCCCATGTGGAATATAATTCACCAAGATAGAGAAAATAAAAATATATTTTCTAATTTTAACCTTTTTTTCTTCATTTGTGCAAGTGCAAAATTAAGTACCAAACTGCTGAACTCGTATCGAACTAAGTACTCAACTACCAAATTGTTACTGAGATGGTAGAAAAATATTCATATTCATATTAAAAAATTCTTATTGGCCACATGACCTCATTACGAAACAATCATTGATAAAACCATATTAAAAACTCATTTAATAATTAAAAATACAAGAAATCATTAATAATTAACCAATAGGTAAAATTAATGCATTTAGTGAAAATTGGTAATATAATAGTTACGAAATATGTTTTAAGGGTATGAATATGGCTAGATCTAGATCTAAATCTAATCTTCGGCCTTATTTCTCTGTGGCTGGGTTCTAAATCTAATCTTCTGCAGCTAAATATAGATCTAATCTTCTGCCTTATTTATTTGTGGCTAGGTTCTACAGGCAAGTAAAATATTGCTCCCAGCTTTGCGAAAATAGTTGTTGGCTCAGTTCCATTTGCTTCTAGAGGGCAAGCTCCCACACATATCATCAGTGAAGCCCCAACTCCCACTGTCCAAGTGGTCCAAGCCTCACTTGATGAGGCTATGAAGTTTTTTGAAAGTGCCCTAATTTGTCGGTTCAATGGTTTTTAGCCATGGCTGATATCTCTCCACAATTGGATCTCGGAGGTATGGAAGCCTATCATTTCTGATGAAATTAATATCTACCCCTGTGTGAGGGGTTTCTTTATAGTAGATTTTGAAAATCCTGAAAGCATACAATGTATTCTAGATTCTGGCCCTTGGTTTTGGGAAAACTTAGGCCTATTCATGAAGCCATGGAGCCCATCATTCGATCCCTCAACAACAGTCATAACCTCAACACTAGTTTGAGTGAGATTGCGAAGCTTACCCTTGCATCTCTAGAATATCTCCTCACTAAAAGCCATTGGAAATGCAATTGGGAAATTTTACTGCAGGTGCCTAGAAACAGAGGAATATGCCAAAACCAGCTATGCACGCCTCTATGTGGAAATGGACTTTTGCGCTGGATTCCTAGCTGAAATAAACCTAACAAGTAAAGTCTATGTGTGGAACCAGAAACTCGATTATAGAAGTGTCCTCTTCAGGTGTTGATCCTGCTTTGAGACAAGCCATCTAGCAAAAAATTTCCAAAAAGCCTCCTAGAAAAATTTGCTAGAAAAAACCACCACAATCTACATGGTGGGAAGGAGCACAAAGAACACACTACACTGTTATAAAAGAAGAATACTCTAGAGAAAACCCTGAATCACAAGAAATCGGGCAGGAAAGAAACAACTCTCAAGACAAGCAGGTAGAAAGCCCTACCTAAAAAAGTGAACTCAACAACCCCTCAACCATCAACAGTTATGAGGATTCGAATACCGTACAAAATAAATCTTCATTTAACAAGAAAGTAGATCTCCTAGACCAAACTTCTTCTCTGACTATCTTCAAAAGGACGAACAAAATAGATCGCAAAGATAAGGCACCAATATCCCAAGAACCATAAGAGATGAAGGAGATACAAGATAAAGGAAGTTGGAAGACCGTAGAGAAAAAAAAGAAAGCTACAACACCAATCTTGCCAAGAAAAATGAGGAGGCAAACAATTAAAAACTAAGAAAATTGTACGTCCGATAGACCAATTTGGTCTCAGTGGATGTTAACCACTATCATCATCATCATCATCAAAAAATGTTATAGCATATCCAAGGTCCAACGGTTTCTCTTTACGCCTAAGCATCGGTATGCCCACCTCAGCAATGTTATTAGTAGAGTTGCGATACCAAAATTTGGTTTTCTTTGATCCAAGTTCACATTTTTTCTTCCTTTCTCCCATTTTGATCTCTAACTTTTTGCAATGAATTTCGACCATCAGATTCTCTTTTGACCTCATGCTATGGGGCTGGGGGTTGGGGGGGTTATAACCCTACTTTCAACTTCACTATAATGATAGAAACCCAAGTTCAACTTACCTCAATTGCTGGATGGAAAGCATCCCCTTTCACATTTGTTTCTACTTATATGGGGGTTATTCCATGTTAAAATGGTAAAATTACATAATAAAGTTCTCATATTTTTTCAAAATTTTATAATTATGACATAAGAATAATTCCATAATTGAGATGATTGAGAAAAAACTCATAATTAAGAAAAATGTTTCTAGAGTTTATCATTGCCAAGGAGATCAACTTAACGCACTTGGTATGGTTTGGATAGGAGTCCATTATTGTACAATTTTCCTAACTTCTCAGGCTCCTAAGTGTCTAGATATATTATCCTAGAGGATATAATGAACCTATATAATATCACCCTATCAAGAGGAAAGGGACTAGATCTAGTATCCACATTACATTAGGGGAGCTCTGTTGCATTGGCAGAAGGAGGCCATGCTACAAGTTGAAGAGGAGGCTTCCATTTGTTGAGTAAAATTCCATTGTGCTTATTTCTTATGATTAAGAGAAGCTGATTGTTCCTTCCCATATATGTTATGTGTATATTATTTTCATTTATAAATGTTCACTTTATGGTGTTTATCCCTTTGTAGAAGACTTGTGTTCTTCGATTGTTGGTGTATGCATGTAGGCTTTTGGATTGTGATAGATGAGAGGGAAATATTCAAGTAGAAGCAAGATTCTTGGCATCAATCCCAACACCCTTCACCAACATATGAGGGATCAAGTATTTTCTCAACCTCTTTACATGAGAATATCATGTATGAATGGCATGGATGCATTACTTAGATAGGAATCTGATTTGTTTTTTCCTATTTATCATCACACACACTAATTTTGAGTAGGTTCTAAGGATCCTACTCAGTTAAAAGTAACCTATTCTTATGAGATGAAATTACCTTGTAACGAAATACCTGGAAATGATCCAAGCTTCCTATATCACAAGATTAATATCTACGAAAACATGAAACCGACACGTTATACGCTTCAATGGGTAAAACCTAAGAAGTTGTAGCTATTAAGGTAGATGTAGAAAAGCTACTCAAATCAAGATTCATTTACGTCATTCCTATAGCTAAATGGGTTTCAAAACTTGTTCAGATTGATAAGAAGCAATGGGTGATCCATGTGTTCATTGACTTTAGTGAAGTTAATAATGTTTGTCTAAAAGGAAATTTCCCTACACCATTTATTTATCAAATTATTGATAAGTATGTTGGAAATGATATTTTCTCCTTTATGGATGGATTCTTTGGGTATAATAAAATAATGATCAGTCCTAAAGATCAACCTAAGGTGACTTTTAGTTTTCCCTATGGTATTTTTACATATAGGAAAATGCGTTTTGGCCCTAAAATTGTTGGGGCCACCTTCTAGCGAGTCATGTCTTATGATTTACATGACATCATGCATATTGTAGAATATTATTTGGATTATCTAGATAATTTCTCTTGCAAGAGAGGAAAACACCTAAAGCACCTTCACTAAATTTTTGAAAGATGTCGTTACAATAAAATTTGGTTGAAACCTCATAAGTGCATGCTTTCCATAACATTAGGTCAACTCCTGGGATTGATCAAGTTTAATGAAGGGAGTAGGTTTTATCCTTTCAAGGTTAAGGAAACACTTCAATTTCCTCCTGCATCTAGTGTGCATCAACTTCAATGTCTACAAGGTAAATCCATTTTTTTTGGAGATTAATCATGAGTTATGCTGAGATAACTAAGGGATTTATGCACCCATTGAAGAAATGAATCCCATTTATTTGGGAAAATTTCACTCAACACTTATTTGATGCTTTGAAAAAGGCACTAACCTCTACTCCTTTACTAAGTCCACTTAATTATAGAGCAGACTTCCATTTATTTCTCGCAGTGACAAAATCTACCATTGGTATGGTTATGGTTTAGGAAGACGATGTGCTCCAAGAACATGTTATATATTACCTTAGTGATGGCCTAACATGTTGTGAAATCCAACATTCTCACATTGAGAAGCTAACATTAGTAGTAATTCATGATGTACAATGATTCTGTCATTACAATTTCATTAAAAAACCGTCATAGTTGTTAATGTCAATAATTTTGAATATGTCCTCAGTAGGCGAGTAATTGGGGGGAAATTCAATAAATGGTGTTATGAAACCAGCTCAAGAAAAGATAGATCAATGACTTAGAATTCAGCCTCTTCGAGGGGGCAACCTCCTTTACATTACATAAATGAACAATTCTTGGATG